>KZ452016.1:31704-104794 GCA_002786265.1 Apostasia shenzhenica
CTTGTATTCAGTTAAAATAACTTATTATGCAATGAATCGTACTCTAAATGCTTGTACTCTACTTGAATTCAACGTAATGCATTGAATAGCTGCAAAAACATTACTATTCAACTCAGATTCATTGATATGTCATAAATCAGACCCTAAAATTGTCTATTCTCTTAAAATTAATCTATATGCTGAGAAATGGATGTGTAATTATTGGTATTATATTAAAACACAATCAAATATCCCTAATAGATCACTACATATTAATTTTCGATTGAAATACGATAATATAGCAAATATTAGGTGTGTAATCAGAGTATTACTTTAAACCACCTTCATATAGAAAAGATTAAGGTGAAATTGCATATATATATTCTTTTCAAATACATTAAAAACTAATTGAATACTCACACAATTGCTTTTGTTTAGTTAAAATAACTTATTATGCAATAAATCAAATTCTAAATGCTTGTACTCCACTTGAATTCAAGGTAATGCAATGGATAGGTGTAAAAATATTACTATTCAACTCAACTTCATTGATATATCATAAATCAGATCGAAAAGAGCTTATTCTCTGGCAATTGATCGATATACTGATAAATAGATGTATAATTATAGGTATTACATTAAAACACAATTAATGTCTCGAATAGATCGCCAAATTTTAATTTTCAATTGAAATACATCAACATAGTAGACATTAAGTTTGTAATCAGAGTATTATGTTAAAAAACATTCATATAGACAAGATTAAAGTAAAATTGCATATATTCTCTTTAAATACAATAAAAACTAATTAAAAACTCACACAATTGCTTGCATTCAATTAAAATAATTTATTATGCATTGAATCGTACTCTAAATACGTGTACTCTACTTGAATTCAACGTAATACAATGAATAGATGCAAAAATATCATAATTCAACTCAAATTCATTGATATGTCATAAATAAGTTCGTAAAAGAGCCTATTCTCTTAAAATAGATCAATATACTAATAAAAAGATGTATAATTATAGGTATTCCATCAAAACGCATTCAAATGTCCCTAATAGATCGTCACATAATATTTTTTGACTGAAATACAATAATATAGCAAATATTTGGTGTGTAATCAGAGTATTATGTTAAAAAATCTTTATATAGATAAGCCTAAAGTCAAATTACAAATATTCTTTTCAAATACAATAAAAATTAATTGAATACTCACACAATTACTTGTATTCAGTTAAAATAACTTATTATGCAATAAATCGTACTCTTAAATGCTTGTACTCCACTTGAATTTAATGTAATGCAATGAATAGCTGCAAAAACATTACTATTCAACTCAAATTCATTGATATATCATAAATCAGACTCTAAAAGAGCTTATTTTCTTAAAATTAATCGATGTACTAATAAATAGATATGTAATTATAGGTATTACAATAAAAAGACAATCAAATATCCCTAATAGATCGTCAAATATTAATTTTAGATTGAAATGCATTAATATAACAATCATTCGGTTTATAATTAGAGTATTATGTTAAAAACCTTCATAAAGACAAGATCAAAGTCAAATTGCATATATTCTCATTAAATACAATAAAAACTAATTAAATACTCACACAATTGATTGTATTCAGTTAAAATAATTTATTATGTAATGAATTGTACTCTAAATGCTTGTACTCCACTTGAATTCAACGTAATGCAATGAATAACTGCAAAAAATATTACTATTCAACTCAGATTCATTGATATGTCATAAATCAGACCGTAAAAGAGCCTATTCTCTTAAAATTGTTCTATATGCTGAGAAATGGATATGTAATTATAGGTATTACATTAAAACTCAATCAAATGTCCCTAATAGATCGTCAAATATCAATTTTTGATTGAAATACATCAATATAGCAAACATTAGATGTATAATCAGAGTCTTCTGTTAAAAAACCTTCATATAGACAAGATTAAAGTCAAATTGCATATATTTTCTTCAAATATATTAAAAACTAGTTGAATACTCACACAATTGCTTGTATTCAGTTAAAATAACTTATTATGCAACGAATCGTACTCAAAATGTTTGTACTCCACTTGAATTCAACGTAATGCAATGAATAGCTGCAAAAATATCACTATTCAACTCAAATTTATTGATACATCATAAATCAGATCCTAAAAAAGATACTCTCTTAAAATTGATTGATATACTGACAATTAGATGTGTAATTATAGGTATTACATTAAAACTCAATCAAATGTCCCTAATAGATCGCCAAATATCAATTTTCGATTGAAATACATCAATATAGAAAATATTAGATGTGTAATCAGAGTCTTCTGTTAAAAAACCTTCATATAGATAAGATTAAAGTCAAATTGCATATATTTTCTTCAAATATAATAAAAACTTTAGGCGTTGGCCTTCGAACTTTGGGCTTTGGGCATGGACCTTCGAGCCTTGGTATTGCAATTTCGATGTTCGGGCTTTAGGTTTCAGACATCAAGCTTGGGCCTTTATGTTGCTGGATTGGGACTTCGATCATCAGGATTTGTGCTTGGCACTTCAAGTTTTAAGCTTCTGGCATGGGACTTTGGGCTTTGGACTTCGGGCTACGTCATCAAGCTTGAACATGGAGGGTTCAAGCATCAGGCTTAGGATTTCAAGATTCATGCTTCAGGCATGGGCGTTTACGGTTTGGGCTTCAAATTTTAGGCTTGGGTATTTGGGCATTGGCCTTAGAGTTTGAAGCTTTGGCATTTGAGCTTCGGGCACCTAGCATAGTCTTTCAGTATTTGGAGTTCTGGCTTCGGGGTTCGGTCCTCGAACTTTGGGCTTTAGGATTAAAGCTTAGGCTTTCGGTCATTGGGCTTCGGTCTTCGGGCTTGGGCATTCGGGCATCAGGCTTTGGGCTTGGAACTTTAGGTTTGGGGGTTTAAGCTTTGATATTTAGTCTTTCAGGCTCGGTATTGGGTCTTCGACTCTCTAAACTTGAGCTTTCGGCCTTCGAATTTTTGGCTTCGGGCTTTAAGCATTCATGCTTTAGACATGAGCCTTCGAGTTTAGGCCTTCTGGCTTAGAGCTCAAGCCTTCGAGGTTTTGGCTTCAAGATTAGAGTTTTGGCCTTCTGGCTTATAGCTCGGGCCTACAAGGTTTGGTTTCAAGATTAGGTCTTTAGGCTTTTGGCTTTGGGCTTTAGCTTTTAGGTTGAGTTTGTGCCTTATGGCTTCAAGATTTGACCCATTGGATTCGAGTTTAGGCCTTATGTCTTTAGGCTTAAGAATTTGTGCTTCTAGCTTCGGCCATTGTTGTTTGGCCTTCGAGCTTCAAGTTTTCGGAAATGGTCTTCAGGCTTCGGTCTTCTGGTTTACACATAAAGGGTTCAAGCTTTAGGCTTAGGCCATCAGGATTCGTGGTTCATGTAAGGCTTCAAGAATTGGGTTTAGGCATTTCGGCTTTAGGCTTTATGCTTTGTGTTTTAGTCTTGGAACTCGCCCTTTGACGTTGAAGCTTCGGGATTTGAGCCTCGAGCTCCGGGCTAGGTCCTTTAGTATTTGGGGTTTAGGCTTTGGGCTTGGGCCTTCGAATTTCGAGCTTAGGCCCTTGATAGAAGTCTTCAGGCGTGGGCTTTCGACCTTCAGGCTTCGGGCCTTTAGGCCTAAGCCTTCAAACTTGTGGATACGAGCATGGTCCTTCGAGCTTAAGAATTTGGGCTTCTTTCTTTAGCCATCAGCCTTCAACCTTCAACCTTCAAGCTTCAGGCTACGGTCTTGAGGCTTCGGTCTTCAAATGTGCACATAATGGTTTCAAGCTTTAGGCTTGAGCCATCAGGATTCAAACTTCAGGAACAAGTTTCAGGCTTTAGGCTTCAAATTTTAGGCTTGGGTTTTTGAGCATTAGGCTTCATACTTTTTATTTCAAGCTTTGGATTGGGCCTTCAGACTTTTGGCTTCCGATTTAAAAATTTAGGCAGCTAGCTTCGACCATGAGCCTTCGACCTTCAAGATTCAAGCTTCAAGCTATGGATTCGGGCATCGATTTTCAAGCTTGCACATAGTGGGTTCAAGCTTCAGGCTTAGGCCATCAGGATTTGAGCTTCAGGGAATGGCTTTTTTGCTTTGGGCTATAAGCTTTAGGCTTGGGCATTTGGGCTTTCGGTTCTGGGCTTTGGGCACACTTTAGGATTTTCATGCTTGCAAATTTGGGGCTTGAGGCTTTGGCCTTTGGGCTTAGTCCTTTAGACTTTGGGATACAAACTTGGTCCTATAGGCTTCGGGATTCAGGTTTTAGGCTTCAAAAAAGTGCATTCGAATGTTGGACTTCGACCTTTGAGATTAAGCCTTCATGCTTTAGGCCTGGGCATTCAGGCCTTGAAATTTGAGCTTCGATCTCAGGCTTGTGCCTTCAGGCTTTCGGCTTCAAGCTTCTTGCTTCAGCTTTTGGGCAATGGGCTTAAGGCTTTAGGCATTAGGCTTAGGCCTATGGGATTCGAGCTTCAAGCCTCGGGCCTTTAGGCACGAGCTTTCGAGGTTCAGGCTTAAGCCTTCAGGCTTGTGGCTTGTGGCTTATGGCTTCGAGCTTAGACATTCAAGTTCCGGGAACCAGGCCTTGGGCTTGGGCTTTGGACTTCAGGCTTGGGCCTTCGGGCTTCGGGCTTACATCTTCAGGCTTGGGCTTTTATGCTCCAAGCTTCAGGCTTCATCCTTTGGCTTTCAGACTTTGAGCTTAGAGCTCAGGCCTTCATTCTTCGGGGTTCAAGGATCATGCTTGGGCCTTCGCGCTTTAGGTTTAGGCCTTCAGGCTTTAGGCTTAGGCCTTTAGAATTTGGGCATAAGCTTTTGTGCTTTGATCTTCGTGCTTCGGACCTTTAGGCTTCAAGCTTGGGCTTTGGGCATTGAGGTTTGTACTTTCGAGTTTTGGCCTTCAGGGTTAAGGCTTCAAGCTTGGGCCTTCAGGCTTTAGGCTTCAGTCTCGAGTCTTTAGGCCTCAGGCTTTGGCTTTCAAGCTTTGCATTTCAGGGTTTAGGCTTACGCCTTTATGGTTTGATCTTTAGGGTTAAGGATTCGAGCTTGGGCTCTCAGGCTTTAGGCTTTAGGCTTTAGCTTTTGTGCTTTCTGATCAGGCTTAGGCCTTTGGGTATTTGGCTTAGGCCTTTAGGCTTCAGGCTATAGTTTTTTTGTCTTCGCAATTAAGGCATGGGCCTTCAGGGTTCGGACTTCAAGCTTTGGGTTCGATTGGGCTTTGGGCATTCTTCTTTAGGCTTCAAGCTTGGGTATACATGCTTCGGGTTTGGAGCTGCAAGCTTTGGGTTTTAGGCTTTGGATTTGGGATTTTGGGTTTCAGCATTTTGGCTTGGGCCTTCGTACTTTAGACTGTGCGAATAGGCTTTCGAGCTTTAAGCTTTGTGCTTTGAGCTTGAGTAACCGAGCTTTGAGCTTTGAGATTAGACCTTCAGCCTACTGGCTTCTAGCTATGGGCTTTAGACTTTTGGCCTTTGGCCATTGAGATTAGACATTTGGCCATCGGCATTCAGGTTTTGGTGTTCATCCTTCGACTTTTAGGCATGAGCTTTCAGCCTTTGGCCTTTGGGTTTTGGGGATACACTTCTACAATTTAGGCTTCAAAAATGGGCCTTCGGGCTTCAGGCTATGGGCTTTGAGCTTGGGCCATCGAGCTACATGCTTCAGGCTTTGGCCTTCATGCTTTGAGCTTTGGGTATCACGCCTTAGGTTTTGGCCTTCAAGCTTCGGGCTTTGACTTTCGGCCTTCGACCTTTGGGTTTGTGCCTTCGATTTTGAGCTTCAAGCTTCAGGCTTCGAGCTTCAAACTTGTGCCTTTAGGCACTAGGCTTTGAGCCTCGTGCAAGCTTAAAGCTTCAGGCTTGGGCATTCAGACATTGGACTTCAAGCTTTGGGATTAAGCCTTCAGGCTTTCAGCCTAGGGATTCATGTTTGTGTCTACTAACTTTGGTCTTCATGCTTGGGCATTCGAGCAATTGAGATTTGAGCTTTGGACTTAGGCTTTTAGGCTTTGGGCTTGAAGCTTCGCGCTTTCGCCTTCGGGCAATGGGCTTGTGAGTTTGAATTTCATGCTTTGGGCTACTCACTTCAAGTTTCGGGCTTCAGGGTTTGAGCTACAAGCTATGGGCTTGGGCTTACAGGTTTTGGGCTTTGGCCTTCGGGCTTTTGACTAAGGTTTTTATCCTATAGGCTTCAGGCTTCAAGTTTTAAAATTTAGCTTAGATGACTGAGTTTCAAGCTTCGAGGTTTGGGATTGGGACTTCTGGCGATCGACATCGACCTTTGGGATTCAGGATACTAGCATGGGCCTTTGGTCATCAAGCTTTAGCCTTTGGGCCTGGGGGTTGAGCCTTTGGCTTTTGGGCCTTCGGCTTTTGGGCCTTCAACTTTTGGGTTTCAAGATTAGTCCTTCTGCGTACGAGTTTCGAAATTCGGGCTCAAGCTTGGGCCTTTGGGCTTTGAGCTTTGGGCTTCTGGCTTTAAGCTTAAAGCTCAGGCCTTCGTGCTTTCGGCTTTGGGCTTTGAGCTTGGGGCTTCAGGCTTCAGACATAGGCCTTTAGGAATCAGGAGTGGGCTGGTGGGGTTTAGGTTTTTGGCTTTACACTTGCACTTTTCTGCTTCGATCTTCGAGGTTATTGTTTTGGGCTCGGGCTTTTGGGCTTCAGGTTTCGGACTTTGGCTTTCAGGCTGCAGGATTCACGCTTAGACTTATGGGCTTTATAGCTTGGGCCTTCAAGCTTCTAGCTTCAAGCTTTGAGCTATGAGCTTGGGCCTATGGGCTTTAGGCTTAGGGTTACAAGCTTTTTTTTAGATTAAGGCTTGAGCCTTCAGTGTTCGAGCTTCGAGATTAGGCTTCAAGCCTAGGCCATCGAGCTTCAAGCTTCTAGTCTTTGGCTTTAGGCTTAGGCCTGTGGACTTCAGCATCAGGCTTTGCGTTTGGGACGTCAGGTTTCCAGATTAAGCTTAGACCTTCTGACTTCAGACTTCAGAGTTTGGCCTAGGGCTTTTGGGCTCCGAGCATTAGACAACAAGCTTGGGCCTTCAAGTTTAAGGCTTTGAGGTAGGGAATTCAGGCCCAAGCTTGAAGCCAGAAGCCCAAATCTTTTAACTTAAAGCCTTAAGGCCCAAGCCCAAAGCCCAAATGCTCATACCTGAAGCTTGAAGCCTAAAGGCGCTAGAGAAAGCCTGAAGCCCAAAGCCAGATTGCCTAAACCAAAAGCCAGAGCCCTGAAGGCTAAAGGCCAAAGGCCGAAGCTCAAAGCCTCGAAGTTCGAAAGCCCAAGCCCAAGCCCAAAGCCTGAAGCCCGAAGCCCGAAGACCATAGGCCCCTGCTCGAAGCCCAAAGGCTGAAGCCAAAAGTGCACAGGCCCAGCCCAGAATCCCAAAGCCTAAACGTTAAAGCTTGAACCTTGAATCCCGAGGCCCAAGCCTAAAGTGCGAAGTCCAAAGCTCGAAGGTGCATGCTCGAACCACAATGGCCCAAGCCGAAATCTTGAAGCCTAGCACTCGAAGCCCAATTCCCATATATCGAACCCTGATGGTCGAAGCTTGATGCCGGAAGCTAGAAGCCCGAAGACAAAATCCCGAGGCCCATACTTGAAAGCCTAACCTATAAGGTCCAAGCTCAAAGGCCGAAACCCGAAGCCCATAGTCCTAAGCCCGAAGGCCAAATGACCAAGCCCAAAGCCCGAAGCCTAAAAACTGAAGGTCCAAGCTCGAAGGCACAAGCTAGGAGCACAAAGCCCATAAGCTCAAGCCTAAAGCTTGAAACCCAAAGCAAGAAGGCCCACCCCTGAAGCCCTAAGGCCAAAGGTTGATGCTCTAAGGTGGAAGGCTCAAGCCAAATACCCAAAGCTCGAAGGCTCAAGCCAGAACACAATGGCCTAAACCCAAATCCCAGAAGACAAAAGTCGAAGTACGATGCCTCAATCCCCGAGGGTCAAGTGTCTAAGTCCAAACCTTGCAGGGCCAAGAGTCAAAGCCCAAAGCTTGAAGCCCGAGAGCCCAAGCTCTAATCCTTTACCAAGAAGATCGAAGCCCGAATGCACTAGCCTGAAGCCTAAAATCTAAAGCTCGAAAGCCAAAGAGTGAAGCCAATATGCCCAATCCTCTGGCTCTTTTGGTGACGGCGAGAAAGCTATGCCCATATTTCCAGTCCCATACTATCCAGATTGTCACTAATTAACTGCTCCTGAAGATACTACATACTCCTGAGGTCTCAAGAAGGCTGCTCAAATGGTTTATTGAGCTGGGCAAGTATGTCCCACGAACAGCAATTAAGGCTCAGGCATTGGCAGATTTTATCACCGAGATTTTTACTTCAGAGCCACCGCTTGCCAAACATCGGACCGAGCTCTGGTCCCTTTATGTCGATAGTGCATCTGGATCGCAGTCCTAGGGGGCTGGGATTCTCCTAACCAACCCAATAGGAGTCACCTTACACCAGGCCGTGACACTTTAGCTCAAGACTACAAATAATCAAGCGGAGTATGAAACTCTCATTGCAGGACTAAGCTTCACACTCAGCATGACTGTGAAGTGCATACAGGTATTCAGTGACTCCCAATTGGTCGTCAACCAGGTGAATCGAGCATTCAAAATAAAGGATGAGATTCTAAAAAAATATCTGCAACAAGCCAGTCCTTAATCTCTCAGTTTGAAGAATTCTCCCTGATGCATATTCTCAAAGAAGAAAACCAAGTAGCAGATCGACTCGCAAAGGTGGGGCTCCTCGACCACTGCCGAACTCAAATATTCGAAAGGCCAAATTTTGAGTGCACAGAAATCCACTCTAAGAAGCATCCGCCTTGCTGGATGGATAGGATCCTTAATTACCTAACAGATGGGATACAACCCAATAACAGGCAAGAGGCGAAGAAACTGAAGCTTGATTGCGCCAAGTATGTTCTCATCAATGGAGAGCTCTATAGAAGGTCTTATGCCAAGCCCCTCACTAAGTGCTTGAGGCCTGAGGAAGCCCATGAAGTCATAAAGGCTGTTTACAAAGGGGAGTGTGGAACTCATGCTCGTGACCGAAGTTTGGTTATGCAAATCCTACGCCAGGGATTCTTCTGGACAACTATCCACAAGGATGCTCAGGAAAATGGAGAAATGCTCTCAATGTCAGTACTATGCTGACATGCACAGGCAGCCCGCCAGCTATCTCAAATCCATTAATTCATCTTTGCCCTTCGATGTTTGGGGGTTCGACTTCCTAGGCCCCATGCCTATGGCCATGAGAAACTATAAATGGATACGAGTTGCTGTCGACTACTTCACAAAGTGGATTGAAGCCAAACCACTTACTCAGCCTACTGTGCAGAATATCAAAAAATTCCTATGGGCTAACATTGTCTATAGATATGGCGTACCGATGGTGATCATCACGAACAATGGCACTCCATTCGCCAACCAGTGAATTTACAACTTCTGCGCCCAACATCAGATTAACCTCAAGTATACATCCGTTTGGCACCCTCATACTAATGGGCAGGCAGAGGCTGCTAACAAAAATATCCTGAATATTTTAAAGAAATGCCTAGATGGCGCCAAAACTTATTTGCCGGAAGAATTACCAGGTGCTATTTGGGATTACAATAAAGCTCCTTCCGATGTCACTCAGGAGTCTCCTTTCTCCCTTTTGTTCGGGATGGATGCAGTCGTATCAGTTGAGCTAGAACACTCCTCCCCTAGGGTAGAAACTACAGCCAACTTCAATCTCGAAGATCTGCAAACCTGGATGGACGAAAATGGTGATTCACAATGAGTTGATCTGGACCTCTTGGAGCAGAAGAGAGAGTTGGCCGCACTCAAGTGCCTGGAGCACAAGCGCTGGGTTGAAAGGTACTTCAACTGCAGAGTTAACCCTAGAGATTTCATTCAAGGCCATCTGGTGCTCAAACGGCAGCTTCTTGCTGGCAGCAACTTGGGAGTTCCCAAACTTGAGCACAACTGGGAAGGTCCTTACATCATGTGCGACGTTGCTGGACCGAATGCATATTATCTCATGACTTTTGGAGGCATCCAACTCCCCAGAACTTGGAGTGGGATGATCTAAAGAAATTCTATAACTAATCCCTGGCAGCAGTTCATCTTTATCCTCCCTATATAAGATTCATTTATACAGATTTATTTAGGAATTTATTACACAGATTCAATCAATGAGTTCTAGGACATTCTTTATTAATAAACATCTAGGTTCTTCCAAAAATATATCTGGGTTTCTTTATGCTGTCCCAAAGGTTATTTCTTGAACTCTGAAGTTCTTATGATAATAAAACTTACATTTATTAATTCATATTGGGGTATTCATATCAGCCTAACGTCTATCGCTCAGGTATAATTTCAACCTCAACACTCTCAACCATCATACCCAAGGCGCCCGAGCCTCGTATACGATGGTTCATTATAACTAACCTTCCATATACGAAGGTCATTGAGCCTAGTTAAGCCTGATAGGCGGGGTCTCCTACTTACATCTGAAACCTTTCCATAAGCCTATCTGGCTAGCGAAAAGTCCGAAGGCCTGCTCGTAACCTTAGGGCAGTCTCTGCTATCTACTCATGATACGAGTACCCCCTAAGCAGAGTGCTTTCGCTTTCCACTAGGATCTGCAGCTCTAACGGGGGTCAGCCCTTGCCTCAAGTACAAACATCGGCCATGATATTTCAGACGATCAAGTTCTTTTGGTATTGGGTCAGATAACTCCTCCCAGGCAGGATCTCCACTATTATTATCACTTATTTCCTGTGCAGGTGCATAAAGGGATATGATTTCAAGCCAAAATTATGAAACCCCCAAGGTCAGCCCATGCCTCAAGTACAAACATCGATCACGATGTTTCAGATGATTGAGTCCTTGTGGTATTGGGTCAGATAATTCCTCCTAGGCGAGATTTCTCCTATCGTCATTGCTTCTTTTCTATACAGATTTGTGATGTTTCAAAGTTCAAGCTGAGAATGTTCTATGTGACTCAAAAGTCCTTTATTACTAATCTGCTATAAGGGGCCTTCTCATAAAGTCAATCAGAGCATCTCAAACCCAATCCAAAGGCACCTGTTCATTTTATACACATCAGAATAAATAGGTATGCAAGACAAAACAAGCTTTTTATTCATTCATTTTCAAAATTACAAAGAGTTGATGTTACAATTCACTCATCTTACAAGGAAAGTGAGTTAGTCTTCACTGATCCCATCCAAAAGATTGAACATCTGATGGATGAGGTTGTCAGTTAAGTCAAAACCCTCCTCCCTGTCAATAGGATCAGCGACCAGGCAAGGAAAGGGATCCACTTCTCCAAGGTCAGAGGCAGTGATTTTGCCCCCTTGGATCAAAGTCGAGGTCAATCCTTCCCATGCTCGCTTGATCCCATCTAACCTCTCCTTCTACAAGGTAAGCATGTTTTGTAGATTTTCACAGCCACCGTAGACCTCTCCGCAACAATGGCCTCATGGTCTCCGGCGACTTTGTCCAACTTCTCTCGCAGGGCCTTATTATCAGCCTTCAGCGTACTCATTGCAGATTTATAAACTACAAACTCCTTTTGTACCTTAGCCTTCTCCTCCTGAATGGCATCAAGTTGAGAAGACTTCACGGCATGCTGCACTCTCAAGGTCTCAATTTCCTCGGCCTGCCGATGAAGTTGACATCCTTGTTCCAGCACCTGCTCCTCTATCCTTAAGGCCCTATTCAGAGCCAAGGGCAGACGAGCAATTATCTGACAGATGGGGTAGAATTAGCTCATCTCTAGCAAACTAACAAAGGAAGAAGGGCATGAGAGTTTTTACCGTGATCGCCCTGTTGATGATGCCGGCGTAGAGGTTTGTAGTAGAGGACCGCTCCATCTCTTCCAGGTCCCTGGTCACTAGTTGCCCCCTACGACCAATCCCAAATCTCCTCGAACAGTGTTAAACTAGCCCGATGATTGCTGAGAGGCAATGGTCATCTTTCTCTCTTCCTTTGTTGTGTTCACAGCAATCTTCGAGCCCCTGCCTTCAAACTCCCCAATGAAATTAGTACTGAACGGGGACTCCACGCTTCGCTGCTAATCGTGCCCCCCTCCGGCAGCCTCTTCTCGCTCTACCAAGGTCTTCCCCTTCTTCAAAGGAGACTCTTGACGTGCGTCCACAGGAAGACCCCTCTTCCTCTTAGGGACTTCACTGAGGATTAAGTCTAGGTAGGGGCTCCCAACTTTCTCCCCTTCTTTGCCTCCTTTGGCCTTATTCCCTTCCTCCTTTTCCCCTATGACAATCCCTTTGTCACCCTTGGGGATCGCCTGGGGCTTGGCGACCGTTACAAGTTTTTCTCCTTTCCTGTGTATCCCAGCTAAACCAAGGTCTTCCTATCATCTGCGGCATCCTTAGGAGAGGACACCATATCAACGGCGGTTCCGCCGCAGATCGGCTCTAGAATCTCTATCATTTCTTCTTCCTCCTTCACCTAAGTAACCTCTTTACTGAGTTGGACAACAGGAGGCTACCCCTTCCTGGCCCTCTTTATCAGAACTATAACATAAGGTTGGGCGACTTCCTTGAAGATGACATATCCTAGCACCTTGGCATTCAAAGATATATCATTCTTCACGAGCCTGAGAAAGTCCTTCAGGGGCCAGCTTTGCCCCTTCAATATCTCCAAATTCTTCTGAATGGATATCCCAGCCATCCACTTAGCATCGCCGATGAACTCAGGAGGGCAGACTTCGGGCCTCAGGGGGAACCCCGAATCCCCTCCCACAAAAAGTAGTAGTCCCTCCAGTCTGAGTGGGAACTATTTTCCCCTAGGAATATCGCCTTCCTCATCTTTGACCGCAAGCCAAAATATCTCCCATACCCAGGTACCGCCATCCAGCTGAATAGACTCCTGAACAGCATCAGGCTCCATGGTATCTCCCGGGCCTCTAACAGCTTCAGGAAAGAGTACATGTAAAAAACGACGTTTGGGGAAACTTGTGCCGGCACAATCTGGTACGAATTCAAGACTTCCTCAAACTCCGGTTGCGGCGGCAGCATCAAACCGTACTCCATCTATGCCCGGTATACGCATACCATCCCTTTAGGAGGACTGTTTGGTCGAAAATCGACAGAAGGGGGGATGACCATCAGGCTGGGGTTCCCTCTAAACCCTCTGGTCGTGTTGAGCACCTCATGCTCCATCAGGAGACTCTCCTGATATTTGGTATCCTTATGGAACTAATCGGCCAGTTCGGCCCACTCAATCTCTCCTCCTCCCATTGTTCAATTTCGCGATGGACGGGGCAAGGGCTTCTTTTTTCTCTTAGGGTTAGAAGGCGGGCAAATACTTCAGTTTTCCCTTAAGAAAAGCTTTATGGGAAACAGCTGCGACCGTCCGTCTTCTTGCCATCTGATCTTTTCGATCAACGTGTAGACACGATCAGACCATCCGTATCTTCTGACAAGTTCAGAATTTGAACCAGCGCACAGTTATCGAAGCACCACTTCCCCATGTTTTGTCATATGTCGTGCACGATACTTCAAAATTTTGCCCAATATTTTGAAACAATGGGACGTGCTTTTCTTTGTTATTATCGCCCGATGTTTTATGATTGTGCATGATGATAGCTGCTTTCATCCTTTTAACTTAGAATTTATCATTAATTTTATACTTCACACTTATGAATTCTTGTTCTTTCTTTTTTCTAATCTTATGGTACCTGTCTCAAACACGAAAGAAAAGACAAACACAAATAGAATTCATTCAGAACAAGTTTTTGAATGAAAAGATGTATTTCATTGATAAAAATTGTTACAGATTTCATTTTCTCTATTCTCTTATATGTTTCTCTCATGAGTACAGAAAAAATAAAGAAAATACAAGGCTTCAGAACTTAGACACCTAATGTAATAGTATCAACTTCAAACATGAGGGAATCCCCCTCTCTGAGACCAATCTATTACACTCCTCACAATAGGAAGCAGATCGCCTGGGAGCTACCTGGACTCCTCTTCTCAACTATGGTCCCTTCAAATATAATGTTGATGATGAGACTAAGGAGTTAGGAGAGGACAGAGGTAAGTCCCTTCTGGCTCCCTGGCTGATCCTGCTGCTGGACTTCGAGGGGAGCACTCCAGCCTAGCCATCTGGCCTCGAGGGGAGTAATTTGGCCCTCTTCAGGACTCCTACGTAGGGGAGACAGATGATATCCTCAGCCAATGTAGGATCTTGCTGGAGGAACCTCCTTTGGGCAGTGGCTCCCAGCGTTGAAGAACCTATCTAGTCCTTTAGGACTGCAGAAGGGAAGAACAGCAGGACTTTTGATATTCTCCTAATCTAAGATACTTACATCAACCAATGTTTGCAGGAGAATGTCAAAAGCTGCCTGATTCTTCACGTAGTGACCCATCAGCGAGACGCTGACGATATTCACCGCCCTCCTCACCGCTTCTTCCAGATCCTCCATATGTCGCCCCTGTCATCCAGAGCTATTCTCCACTAAGGCCCGCAAGGAGTGAACTTCAGACTTTAGCAACTCCTATCGGTGATGAGTTTCGGAGGCCCCCTCCTTCGCCCCTGATGATACCTCCCTAGCATTTGCAACTTCATTCCTTAGCCAGTTTTTTTCTTCTTTCAAGGCCTTCCTCTCATCATATAACTTCTTTATCCTTTTTGGAGGTCTTTGACATGAGCAGAATGGGCTTGGTTCACATCCAATAGGCTGGGATGGAACTCTCCCCTTGCAATCTCACTCTTACTAACCCATTCTATGTTGCTCAGAGCTAGGGAAGCCAACTTGTTTTTCCGTTTATACAACTTCCCTAGCTCCTCTATCCTCCGAAGATGGCAAGACTTCTCTTCCTCCTTGCCCTTCAAAGATTTTACCACCTCTAGGACCTGGGAGGTACTCCCCAGGATCTTCTCCTCCTCTCTCCTTATTTTGAAAAACTTTTTTCCCAATATACCCCATGTCTCTTCAGTGTCGAGGGTGACATTAGAGGCAACTGAAGAGACACTCTCCTTCTCCTTAATCACTTCCTCCATCTTGCCTCTTGGCCCTTCAATGCTAAGGGCGACTTCAGGAGCAACCTAAGAGGGCACCTCCTTCTTCCCCTTAGTCGCCTCCTCCATCTTACTGCCCTCCTCCTTCCTTCCCTTTTCTTTCTTTTCCTCATCATTTTGGAGATTCGCTGGAAGGAAAGAAGGGAAGAGGTGCTTCCTTTTCTTCTTAGAAGGAGGGATTGGTATACCAAGAGGAGCGGGACCGCAAATCTTAAGGGGTGCCTGCTTCATGCCCTCTGCAGAAGGAACCTCGAACTTGGGAAGGAGCCGCTCAATCTCTTTATCCTTGAGTAGGATCTTCCTAGGCACTAGTTTTTTCCCTGCAACCATTTCACTCACCAAGATCACCTCCTTCTGCTCTCCAGCCTTCAGAGGCTACTTGACTGGAGAATCAGAGACATTCACTACTGCTGTGGCCTTTGCACCTGCTAGCTCCTACACAGACTCCAGTGTCTGCACCAGCAATGCAGAGACCTTGACTAACAGAGCCTTTGCCTCCAAGTCCATAACCCCAGCTCCCACTCCTTCCTTTTGGAGCACTTCAACAAGCTTCGCCATCGCCAGTTTCGGCGACCCTTTAGATGGTTCCAGTAGCCTTCACTTGTCAGGAGGAGGGGCGTCAACAGGAAGATCGCTGGCTCTCTTTTTTGAGAAGCTTGACAGAGTCACCTACTTCTTCCTCTCCGCCATCTCTCAAATAATCTACTTTCTCTTGCAGAAACTCAGGGGCTAGAGGAAGAGAATACATATAGGAGGATGCCACCCCCATCTTATCCTAACAAGTCTTGGGCAACGTGTCCACCATCGTGACGGTTCGCATTCTAGGACCCATATCAATACGGGGGGCTAATGTTAACATGTGGTTCCAGTGTTGCATCCCTGTAGTACACGTGATGCCGAGCTGGCATTTGACCTTTATTTATTTACTAACTCATTTATCTGTTCTCACAGGTTTCAGACCTCGGTCAAACCTCAGATACGAGGGTTCAATCAAGCCTCGTCCACGATGAGCCAGGACCATCCCTGATAACATCGATGATGATGTTACAAAGCGGTGCCTGTCACAATCAGCTTGGCCCGATCACACAATTCTCCGTACAAAAAACTTTTCTGAGACACGCAAACCAAGGATTCACATGCTCCAGCTGTCATGGATCCCCAGAAATAGTACTAATATTAAAAGTTAGCATCCTTCTTTTGCTACTTTTCTTCCCTCCAGTGGCCAACAAGCAGCACGAGCTCAGAGCTTGCTCACCTCCTTTTCTCCGAAAAATCAGGACAAAGCTGTATAGTCCATCACTTACAAATACCCTTGAACAATTTTGAAGAGGATAGATCTAGGAGGAGAGAATCAATAAGAGCAGCCAGAGTGCAAGCAACCTCCTGGATTCTCCCATTCTTAATGTATTAGATCCCCATCTGAGGAGCTCTATTTCTCTCCCTCTTTCCCTTTCATAAGCATTGTACGAGCCTTCACGACTATCTTTTTTCTTTAGTGAAAACTCTTCGAAGGGTCAGGAGGCAACCTGGGGGATAGATTGGCTAAAATAAGGAGGGAAGAAGAGAGGATCCTGAGGAACACCTCCCAAGTCCTGGAGTTGGTAAAATCTTTTAAGGGTAAGGAGGAAGGGGAGGTTCGCCACATTCAGAGGATAGCGAAGCTAGAGGGTACTTTATTGAAGGTATATAGTCTCAAGGTGACCATATAGAGGAGCTAAGGATGTTATATAGTCTGAAAGATAAGTTGGCTTACTTAGCTCTTAGTAACTCAAAATGGGCTGGTAAGAACGAGATTGCAAGGGGGGAATATCACCGCGCCCTCTTGGATGTTGGTCAAGCCCATTCTGCTTATGTCAAAGACCTCCAGAAAAGGATAAAAGGAGCTGAATGATGAAAATGAGGCTTTGAGAAAGGAGAGAAACAGGCTCAGGGGTGAAGTTGCGGAGGTGAGAGAGGCAGAGTCGAAGGCGAAGCAGGCGGCTTTTGAAAACCACTGCCGAGAGGAGCTGATGAAGTTCGAGATATGCTTCATGCACTCCCTAATAGATAACAGCCTGGGATGGAGAGGGCGACACATGGAGGACTTGGAGGAGAGAGTGAGAAGAGCAATGAATAATGTCAACACTTCGGCTGTAGGTCACCATGTGAAGAGCCAAGCAGCCTTGATGTTCTCTTACAAACACTGGTTGATGCAAGTATTTTGAACCAGGAGAACATCAGAGGCCCGACCGTTCTTTCTTTCTGTGGCCCCAAGGGTCCGGATAGGTTTTTTGATGCTGGAAGTCATGGCTTAGGAGATGTTCCTCCCAAAGGTACCTACGTTGGCTGAGGATATCCACCTGCTTCTCCTTGTGAAGGTCCTGACGAAGGTCAGAGTATTCCTCCAGTGGCGCTACAATAGATGAAGGGATTGGAGAAGGGAGAACGTCAGCTAGTCCTCCGCAGAAGCATCACCGGTTTGTAAGGAGTGTAATAGATCAGTCTACAAAAGGGGTTTCCCTCATATTTGGGATTGACACTATTACACTAGTTGTCCAAGTTCTAAAGCCTTGTATTTTTCTTTAATTCTTTTGTATGTCCTGTACTAAAATAGAAACATGTAAGAGAATAAAATGAAACTTGTAACAGGTTTTGTCATGAATAAAATATACTTTTTTGAAAACTTGTTCTGAATAAATTTCGTTTATTTATTTTTTAATCTTTTCTTTCGTGTTTGAGGAAGGTACCACGAAATCAGAAAAGAAGAGAGTAAGAATCCAGAGGTATATGAAAGTGTAAAGCTAATGACAATTTCTAAGTTAAAAGATGAAGCTAACTATCATCGTACACAAGGTTATGAAGCATCGAACAACGATAGTTAAAGGAGAAAAGGAAAGTGTGTTCTGTCATCATGAAACATCGTGCACAACATCAGAGTGAATGTAGGGAAGAGATGCTTCGATATCCGTGCGCTGCTTCGAATCCCAAACCTGTCAAAAAAATGAACGGCTGAACTGGTCTTACGTGCTGATCGATAAGATCAGACGGCCAGAAGACGAAAAGTTACAACTGTTCTCCATAAAGCTTTCAAAAAAAAGGGGGGGGGGGAAGTTGAAACCTTGTCTTCAAACCCTAAGAGAGAAATTTCCCAGACCTTGCTCGTCGCAAAACCTTGCCATGGGGGGAAGAGAAATTGAGTGGGCAGAGTTGGTCATTCAGTTTGAGAATGACGCTAGCTACCAAGAGAGTTTCTTGATGGAGCACAAAGTGCTCAACATAATAAGAGGATTTAGGGGAAATCCCGACCTCATGGTCCTCCAGCCTGTTGCCGAGTTCCATCCAAACAGACCCTCAGATGGAGCGGTGTGCTTCTACCAGGCTCAGGTGGAGTACGGGATGATGCTCCCCCCATAGCCAGAGCTTAGAGAGATCCTGAACTCCTATCAGATCATGTCGGTGTAGCTTTCTCCCAATGCCGTCGCATACATATACTCCTTCCTGAAGCTACTATAGGCCCAGGAGATACCATGGAGCTTGACATTATTCAGGAGCCTGTTTAGCTGGATGGCGGTTCCTGGATACGGAGGATGTCTGGCCCTGAGATCAAAGACAAGGAATGCGATGTTCTCAGGGGCGAGTAGCTCTCATTCGGACTGGAGAGACTACTATTTTTTCATAGGTGGGGATTTGGGGATCCCCATGAAGGCCGGAGTCTGCCCACCTGAGTTCATTGGGGATGTCAGGTGGATGGCTGGAGAGGGAACACTAAGGAATCTAGAGAAGATAAATGGGCAGAACTGACCCCTAAAGGACTTCCTCAAACACGTGAAGAATGAAATATTCTTGTACATGCAATTATTAGGATATGTCATCTTTAAGGAGACGATTCCACCTCCTGGTACAATCCTAATGAAGAGGACTAAGAGGGGTCAGCCCCCTGCCATGCAACTCAGCAAGGAGGTTATTGAGGTGGTGGAGGAGCAGGGAGAGAGATGTTTCAGAGCCAATTTGTGGCGGAACCGTCATTGATGTAGTAGGAAAGAACCTGCCACATCGGCCAAGCCCAAGATGGTCCCCAAAGGTAATAAGGGGATCGTTCTTAGGGAAAATAAAGGAGAAAAGAAGGTCGAAGAGAAGGGGAAAAAGGGTAAATAAGAGAAAGAAGCGAAGGGGGCAACTGTGAGTCCCTGCTTGGACTTGGTGCTGAAGGAGGTCCCTAAGAAGAAGAGGGACCCTAAAGAAAAGAGAAGTCCAGAGCCCCCTTCAAAGAAGGGTAAGACTGCAGAGCAGGAGCAGCCGACTACCAAAAAAGCTTACGATTGGCAGCGAAGTATTGATCCCCCTTACCACATCAATTTTGCAGGAAGGTTTGGAGACAATGTTTCGAGGATCGCCGTGGGAATGAAAGGAGACATGAGAAAACTTCTTTTTATCTCCCAGCAATCATCGGAATGAAACTGCGCACCCCTGGGGGACATGAGATTGGCAGTAGGAGGTGGCTTTGTCACCAAGGATCTGGAGGAGAGGATGAAGAAAACCTCGACGCCAGATGCCTACACCAAAGTAGCCAACAGGCTAGTTGCTGTGAGAATCTCTCATAACTTCATCTTTCTGTTACTTTCTGTTCAAATTGTGTTAACTTTGCTTCATCTTTCAGGCGCTTGCTCGCTTGCCTCTGCTTCTGAACAAGGCTTTAAGGATGGAGGAACAAGTGCTCAAGCAAGGAGGCCAGCTTCATCAGCGGGATGAAGAACTTGAAGCCTTGAAAGTCCAGCTTGCAGTAAAGTTTTCTCAGCTCGATGCCTTACAGGAAGAGAAGGCTAAACTGTAGAAGAAGTTTGCAGTTTATAAGTTTGCAATGGGCACGTTGAAGGCTGACAACAGGGTCCTGCGAGTGAAGCTGGATAAGGTCACTGAAGACTAGGAGGCCATCATTGCGGAGAGGTCTGCAATGGCTGTAAAGGCCTACAAAATAAGTTTACCCTGCAGAAAAGAGAGGTTAGATGAGATCAAGAAGGCGTGAGAAGGACATGCTTCTACTCTGATTCAAGAGGGCAAGATCATTGGAGAAGTGGAGCCAAATCCTTACCTAGCTGCTGATCCTACTTACAAGGAAGACCGGTTGGACTTAACTGACGATCTCATCCAACAGATATTTGATCTTTTGGATGGGGACAATGATGACTAACTCATTTTCTTGTAAGACGAGTGAATTGTAACCTCAACTTTGTATTTTTTGAAAATGAAAGAATGAAAAAGCTTATTTTCTTTTGCATATCTGCTTACTCTGATGTGTATGAAATGAACAAGTATATTTGTATGAAATTTGAAATGCTCTAATTGTAACTTTATGAAAACATCCTTTATAATGAGTTTACAATAAAGAATTTTGAGACACATAAAGCGTCTCTGGTTTGAACTTTGAAACTACTTCTTTGCACATTAGTTGCCCAAAGGACTTAGGTCAGTTTCTTTATGATCCTACACAAGAAAGAAGTAGTGATAATAGTAGAGATCCTGTCTAGGAGGAGTTATCTAACCTAAAGCCAAAAGGGCAGAGCGTCTGAAACATCATGGATGATTTTTGTACTCGAGGCATGGACTGACCTTCGTTCGAGCAGATCCTAGTGGGGAGAGTGCAGTTGGAAATATAATATCGAATTTGATGTGAAATCATACTCTTTTACGCATCTGCATAGGAAAGAAGTAATGATAGTAGTGAAGATTCTGCCTAGGAGGAGTTATCTGACCCAATGCCAAAAGGACGAAGCATCTAAAACATCATGGATGATGTTTGTACTTGAGGCATGGGCTGATCTCTGTTAGGGCAGATCCTAGGGGGAAGCGAAGGCACTCTGCATAGGGGGGACCTATATCATAAGTAGATAATAGAGACTGCCCTAAGGTTACGAGCGGGCCTTCTAGCCTTCCACTAGCCAGATGGGCTTATGGAAGGATTCCAAATGTAGGTAGGAGACCCCGCCTGCCAGGCATAACAAGGCTCGGTGACCTCCGTATATGAAGAGTGAGTATAATGAACCATCGTGTACGAGATGCGAAGACCTCAAGTATGATAGTTGAGAGTTTGAGGTTAGAATCATACCTGTCGCACAATGCTTAAATAAACGATAAGCTAGTTGTACTTTAGATGATACCTCAGTATGAATATCAATGTTAGGATTAGCATCATAAGAACCCCTGAGCTCAGAATAAAACCTTCAGGAGGGCATAATGAAAGAATCCAGACGTGTATTGAAAGAATTCAGATGAGCCTGTACAAATGAATCCCATGTGTAAAGAATGAGAATAAATGGATGCCCGAACTTAAGCATAAAACTTCTTTAGATCATCCCCGCTCCACATCCTAGACCTTCAGAAGTCATGAGATAGTAAGCATTAGGCCCCGCGACCTCGCGCACAATGAATGGGCCCTCCCAGTTGAGCTCAAGTTTGGGAACTCCCAAGTTGCCGCTAGCAAAAAGTCATCATTTGAGGGCTAGATAGCCTTGAGTGAAACTTCTGGGCTTGATCTTGCGGTTGAAGTATCGTTGAACTTGGTGTTTGTGCTCCAGATGCTTGAGGGCGGCCAACTACCTTTTCTGTTCCGTGAGATCCAGATCAACTCGCCGTGAATCATCATTTTCATTCACCTAGGTTTGCAAATCTTCGGGATCGAAGTTGGCTGTTGCTTCCACTCTGGGGGAGTAATGCTCCAATTCAACAGGTATGACGACATCCATTCTGAAGGAAAGGGAGAAAGGCGACTCTTGAGTGACCTCGGAGGGAGCTGTATTGTAAGCTCAAAGAGCGCCTGGTAGTTCATCTGGCCAGTGAGCCTTAGCGCCATTCAAGCATTTTTTCAAAATATTTAGAATGTTCTTATTAGTAGCTTCTGTCTATCCATTAGTGTGAGGATGTCAAACAGATGCGTACTTGAGGTTGATCTGATGTTTGCCGCAAAAGTTGTGAATTCGCTGATTAGCAAATGAAGTGCCATTATCTGTGATGATTGCCATGGGTACACCATACCTGCAGACGATGTTAGCCCATAGGAAGTTCTTGATGTTCTGGGCAGAAAGCTGAGTAAGTAATTTAGCTTCAATCTACTTCATGAAGTAGTCGACAGTGACTAATATCCACTTGTAGCTTCTGATAGCGGTAGGCATTGGGCTCAGAAAGTCATGCCCCCAAACAGCAAAGGGACAAGACGAGTTAATGGGTTTGAGATAGCCAACGGGTTGTCTTTGCATGTCAGCGTAGTATTGGCATTGAGAGCATTTCTCTACAAATGTCTGGGCATCTTTGTGGATATTGGGCCAGAAGAATCCCTGACGTAGGATCTGCATGACCAGGCTTCGGCCACAAGCGTGAGTTCCGCATTCCCCTTTGTGAATAGCTTGCATAACTTTTTGAGTTTCTTTAGACCTTAGGCATTTTGTCAGTGGCCTGACATAAGATCTTTTGTACAGTTAGTCTCCAATAAGGATGTACTTAGCACAATCAAGTTTCAGCTTTCTTGCTTCTTTTTTGTTGGCAGGTTGAGTTCCATTCTTTAGTAGTTGAATATCCTATCCATCCAGCATGATGGGCGCTCCTCAAAGCAAATTTTTGCACATTCGTAGCTGGGCTCTTCAAGTATTTGACGTCGGCGGAGGTCGAGGAGCCCCTCCTTCGCTATCTGATCTGCTACTTAGTTTTCCTCTCTGGGAATGTGCGCCAGGGAGAATTCTTTAAATTGAGAAATTAAGGATTGAGTTTTCTAAAAATACTTCTTCAGAACCTCATCCTTTGTCTTATATGTTTGGTTCACCTGGTTGATGACTAGTTGAGAGTCGCTGAACACTTGTATGTATTTTACTGACATGCTGAGTGCAAAACTCAGTCTCACAATAAGAGCCTCATATATGGGACTGGTTAGAAGAATTCCAACCCCTTGAGATTAAAGTCCAGAAGCACCATCAATGTGAAGAGACCATGGAACGACCTCACTTTTAGCAGGTGGTGGCTTCAGAGTGGAAAATTTAGCAACAAAGTCGGCCAACACCTGGGCTTTGATTACTAGACGTGGGACATATTTGATGTCGAATTTGCCAAGTTCAATGGACCATTTGAGGAGCATTCCCGAAACCTCGGGGGTGTGTAACACCTACAAGAGAGGCTGGTTAGTAACCACCTGGATAGTATGCGACTGAAAGTATGGACGCAACTTCCTTGCAGTCATCAGGATAGCAAGAGCGAGCTTCTCTAGTGTGGGGTATCGGGTTTCTGTATTAAGAAGTATATGACTGATGTAGAAGATAGGGCAGTGGATCCCCTTATCATCGTTCACGAGGACAGCCGAAACCGCTGCATTTGATGCCCCTAGGTAAAGGGACAAAACTTCCTCTGCTTTCGGCGCCACAAGCATTGGTGAGGTTGTAAGGTATCTCTTTAGCTCTGTAGCAACTTCACATTCATCAGTCCATTAACCATTTTTGCCCTTGCGAAGACACTGGGAGAACAACAAACACCTATCACCAGCCTTGGAAATGAATCTCCCCAGGCTATTGATACGGCTGGTGAGCTTCTTAATTTCCTTTAGTGATTGGGGAGAAGGCATGTTGAGGACTGCTGAGATGTTATCTGGATTAGCTTCTATTTCTTTGACTGATATTAGGCAGCCTAAGAACTTCCCTGATACTATGCCAAAGGTACATTTGGTGGGATTCAGCTTGAGATTGAATTTTCGGAGAGTATCAAAAGTTTTTCTGAGGTCCACAAAATGCTCCTCCATGCTCCGACTCTTGACCAGAATGTTGTCAACGTATGCTTCAAGGTTTTTGCCTCTTTGACCTTTGAACACGGCGTCAATCATACGCCAGTATGTGGCACCAGCATTTTTGAGGCCAAAGGGCATAACATTGTAGCAATAAGTACCGAAGTCGGTGATGAAGGCAGTTTTCTCTTCGTCTTTCTTAGCCATTCGGATTTGATGGTATCCAGAGAAAGCATCCAGAAAGCTCATGATCTCGTATTCGAAGGTACGATCCACCATTGCATCAATGCTTGGAAGAGGATATGTGTCTTTGGGACAGGCCTGGTTGAGTGCCCGGAAGTCTATGTACATCCTCCACTTTCTGCTGGCTTTTTTTTTACCAAGACAACATTGGTAAGCCATTGTGGGTATTGGACTTCCCTAATGTAGCCTGCTTTCAGGAGTTTATTTACTTCTTCTTCGACAGCATTCTGCCTTTCCTCTGCTATGACCCATTTCTTCTGCTTTGTGGGAAAGGCGTCAGTAGATATGCTTAAGTGATGCTCACAGATAGTCCTATCAACCCCCAAGATATCTTCAGAGGACCAAGCAAAGACATCTACATACTCAGAAAGCAACAGCATCCCCTGCAACTCTGTAATGCGAGTATCTCTGGAGGAAGAAGTAGATCTGGCAAGACGCCGGGACCTTGAAGCGAAAGCTTCATCACCTGATGCCCTGACAGATAGTTCTCCTGCGTTTGTGCTGCGGACTACAGAGTTGGTTTTGCGCATTCTAGCCACCATCCTCTCAGGCCTCAATGAAAGCACCAGAAGATATTGATGTGAGATGTAGGGAATCCTAAGAAACAGAGAGAGAGAGTCCTGAGAGGCAGCAGCACACAGTGAGTTAAGCCAATTGACTGAGGCTCAGATGAGAATAAAATACATCTAGAGCAACACACAGAAGTTTAAGGTGGTTCAGAAAAAAAATTCCCTATGTCCATCGAGCGGCCGAGTGATTGATTTTACTAGAGAAAAGAAAACGGTGGTTGAAAGGACTAGTACAATGAGCTAACAGAAGAAAGAGGGAAAAGAGAGAGAGAGAGCTTTCTCCTATCTCAAGCTCTCGTTTACAAAGGTGATAGAAGAAGAATTCAGCTCTCCGGAAAAAAGTTCCTTCCCGCCCTTGAAGCCTGTTCAAGGGTTTTTATAGGCAACGGGTGGACAACTTCATCCTGTTTTTCCGAAAGGGAAAGAAATAAACAAACGCTGAGCCTATGCCACTATCGGCTTTTGGGGGAACCAGTAGCAACAAAATGAGAGCTAGGCTTTTTGATCTTAGTACTGCTTCTAAGGATCCGTGATGGCTGAAGCATGCGGGTGTGTAGAAAAAGTATCTTGTATGGGAAACAGTGTGGTCGGGCCATGCCAACTGCGACAGGTGCAGCTGAGGAACATCGTCATCGATGTTTGCTAGAGGTGGTCTTGGGTCGTCGTGGACGATGTTTGACCAAACCCTCATGGTCGAAGTTTGACTGAAGTTTGATACTTTCGAGAATAAATACAAAATAAGAAGTTAATGCCACCTGGGAGCCACGTGTATGGCTGGAATGCAGCGCTGAAATCACGTGTTAACACGAGTAGCCATTGTCTTCTATAGTTGTAGTGAGCAAACATCATTTGCTCCATATCTAGCTGCTAATCACCCATCCGTCATTGTCGTAACGAGTGATGCAAAGAGGACTGCAGAGACAGCTAATGAGCATTCAGGGTAGGACATGGAGGTGGATGTTGAGTTAGAAGAGAAAGGTCCCCGTAGGACCAGGGGACCCAATAGAGGTACCGATGTACCAACATAGCCCTCTGAATGTACTCTATTATATAAATATTCAGTCAGGCATGAGTTGTATGTATTCTGTTACTTTTATTGTGTTTATGGCATGACCAGCAGGCAACACATAATGTAGTGGCCCTTTTCAAGAACCATATGGCTCACCCCATGATTGTCATGGAGGGAGATGCCCAACACCCATCATGACTTTCTATTCTTTGAGTTTGGAGTATATTTTTTTGTTTACCTTTTTTTTATTTTATTTTGCCTTATATATAGATAATAACTAATATTTGCTCATGGTTGCAGAGAAAGTATTAGTGGGAGCTAGCTCACGAGCCCTACATTAGAGATACTTGGGATACTGTGGGTTTACAACGCTATAAGGACACATTATACAAGACACGAGAGGCACTGATAAGGAAGGTTGGGGCTCCCCATGGTTCTCATAGCATTCAGAATACCCCTCCTAAATGGATATTTACTGTGGTATGGGTTGTGATGATGAGGAAATGGGTAGATGATAAATGGAGGAATAAGTTTGAGTAGTCCAAGGCCAATCGAGCCACCTAGCATAACAGGTTGATGGTCCAGTATACACCAAGTTGATTCCATTTGAGGAGTATGAGAGGAGATTGGTAAAAAAAAAATAATTTTTTATTGTGCATGTATTTACTAACAATGAAGCTTATTATGTAGGCTGCATTTTAAGACTTACACACCTAGAAATTTTTTATAGCACCCATCGGCAGGAGTCTAGCACAGGAGCATTTGTCAATGAGCGATCTCACATAGTTTGTGTAAGTAGCTTTTTATTATATATATATTTATATAATTGAACTTTTAAATGATATGTAATATATATATATATATATGTAGGATCGTTATGAGGCTGAGATGACCTAGCACTGGTTGGATCCAAAGACCTGTTTAGTTCTAGATGTAGATGCTTGGCAAATAGCTGCAGGGGAGCCAAGGAAGAGCACATGGTATAGATTTTCATCATATGCACATGTATTAGGGTTCCTAGCAAAGTATGGTAAATCAGGTTCAGAGAGCAGTGGGTCGTATGATCACCATACTTAAAGCAGCTTCTTCAACAAGAGGTGGAGCTTGCTTTTATGGAGTGCTTTCGGTAGCAGCAATAGATGATGGAGCTGCTTCAACAACAGTAGCAACACACATTGGAGCAGTTGTGATAGCAGTAATAGTAGCAGCTCCAATAATAGTTTTTTTTTTCTAAACATGGACTAAAGGGTGTAACAACTTATGACGTAGCTAGTAAACCCCGCCTGGATCCAGCAATCGATCAGATGATCTTCCCTAGCAAGATTCACCTCCTGTTGACTGATAGCATCTTTATATTTTTATTTTGTTGTTTGAACATTATCTACTACTGTGAACTTGATTTTCATAATTTATTACTATATTTAAAATTTGCACCATGTGCAATATATGTGAAACATAATACTGTTAAAATGTATGTAAAATAAGGTGTAAAATAATTTTAATTTTTTTTTACAAATAAAATAAAATTTTAACCGCGACTAAATTTTTTTATTTGATCCTTAAATAGCCAATTAGGCCCATTCGATATTTCGTTGTAGGGGTGGCATCGAGTTGAGTTCGAGCGAGTTTTAGTATACTCGAACTCAAAAAATTCGACTTCAACGAGACTCGAAATCGACTCGAACTCGAATCATTTCGAGTCGAGTCGGCTCGATTCAATTTAACTCGAGTTCGAGTCGATTTCGAATCGATTTCAGTTTTTGGATAAATTTAAATTACATAATAAAAAAAACACATTTAAAATAGTTACACTTTAACTAAAAAAAAATATTTTCATTTTCAATTTTCAATGCATTACTCTTTCATAATATAATAAAAATATTTAATAAATAATTTTACTTCGAGTCAGCTCAATTTTTTTCAAGCGAGTCAAGCTAAACTCGAAATTTACTCGAAATAATTTCGAGTACACTGAATAGCTCGAAACTTGACTCAAAATAACTCGAATCAATTTCAAGTCAAGTTTTTTATCGAGCGAGTTTAGTAAAATTGCCAGCCCTATTTCGTTGTGACTTCATTTGGGGCGCCGGGAACTGCACTGGCTTCTGGTAGTGGGAATAGTGCAGATGCGGCCGAGGAAGCCGGCAACGGGAAGTAAGAGTTCAGACGCCGCGTCGTCGTCACAGCAATGGTCCTCTTTCGACACGAGCTCCATGGGGCTCACTCATGACCGAGCCTCTGCTTTGGGCACCGCTGCCAAGGACCGCACGAGAAACCTGGCGGAAGAGGGGGTGGAGTTGTCGATCGACGAATTAATTGACGATCACATAAGTTATCCTGGCGGAAGCGGCGGTGTAGTAGGTTCCGGGAACCCTCGGACCTTTCCGTACGGCGTGAAGCAACAGTGCTGGGAGAAGGCCGATGTGCTAAAGGGTCGTGATCCGGATCGTTGGCGGCGTGATTCACTGGGAAATATTGTTTTTCGCAAGCTGGTGGGTTGCCCTGGATGCCTTTGCCATGACTATGATCACATTATTCCTTACTCCAAGGTTTCTCTTTCTGGCTTTTCCTCTCTTTCCTAAATCACCTTATTGGAATAAACCATACCTTATACTTGTATGCTACATCATGTATGTTGACCTGCAATTATATCGTGCAACAGTGTTGACCACATTTTTTATCATTTATCTAGATCGTACTCTTGGACAATCTTCAAAATGACAAAAAGGACTTAAGGAGCATTTGGTTGAATGTTATCTTGATGTTATGTCATGTTATTTAAAGAAAATAGTTGTTTGGTTTGATAATATGTGTAGATGACATTCTAAAAAATTATAAAATTATTACTACAAAGTTGACGTATATATAATATGACATAACATCAAAATAATATTGAACCCAACAACAGTTTAGAATAAGTGGTCGAATAAATTTTGGTAAACAATTTATTTGATTAAAAATAGTTCAGTATTAATGCGTCGTTGTCAATTCCCAAGTCCCGGATGAGAAACGCGGAGGGTTGCATTAGGCAGTCGACAGCTAGCATAGAACTTGTCGAATCAATTATGATATAAATTTTAAAAATATTACGCTAAAGTTAAGGTGTTCCTTAGAAGCAACACATTGTATTGCCTGAATACAGTGAGAAATGAGCAAGGGCTGCTATATCGGTGCCCGAGTGTAGTGATAAGCGAGCAAGGGTCCCCCACATATAGACAGATGTGGGTAAAAAAGCTAGTCCAACATATTAGAACTCAAGTCAGTAGGATTAAACTAGAAACTTGAAATATAGGCATGCTAATAGGCAAGCTAATAAAATTGGTAGATATTATGATTCATAGAAAAATTAATATTTTGCACCTGTAGGAAACAAAATGGGTTAGAAAAAAGTCAAAGAAATTGACGACTTAAGTTTTAAATTTTGATACTCTGTTTAAAATAAAAATAAGAATGAAGTAGGTATAATTTTGGATAAGAGCTTGAAGGATCATGTAGTGAAAGTTAAGAGAAATAGTAATAAAATTAATACTTTAAAAATTATAATCAATGAAATGATTATTAACATTATAAGTGTGTATGCCCTTCAAGTAGGTTTGGATGTGAGTATAAAAAAAAAAATTTGAAATAATTTGGAAGAGTTAATACAAAAGATACCTTAGGCGGAAAGATTATTTATCGAATGAGATCTAAATAGATATATTAGAAGTGTTGCTGAGGAATTCAATAGCATTCATGGTAAATATAATTTTGGAGAGACAAATGAGGAAGGTAAAGCTATTTTAGAATTTTCTTCAGCATATGATCTTGTAATTACTAATATTTTATTTAAGAAGAGAGATAAACATATTATCACTTATAAGAATGGATTTTTAAGGACTCAAATTGTTTATTTTTTTATAGAAAAATGAGATTGCTTGTATTGTAAGGATTGTAAAGTTATTTTAAGTGAATGTTTGACTACCAACATCGATTAATGATTTTAGAATTTGAGATAAAGTATTGAAAAATGAATAATAAGCTGAAACCCTATGTTCGAACTTAATGGTGAAATTTAAAGAATGAAAAATAAATTTATATTTAATAAGAATGTTATAGAATTTGGGCAGTAGAACATTAACGGGAAAGTTGATCTTATGTGACTGATAGTTACTAGTTGCATCCGTAAGGTGACGAAGGATGTGCTGGGAGAATCCAAAGAAATGATTCTAAATAATAAAGATGCTTGATAGTTGAAAGACGTATAAAAAAATTAAGGAGTAAAATATTTGTTATAAAATTTATTTAAAAATATGAATAAGGATAGGCAAGAGAAATATAAAGTAGTTTGATGAGAATCTAAAAAAGTAGTTGACAATGTAAAGAATATGACTCTTGAAGATTTATATAAGAAGCATGACACTAAAAAAGGAGACATGTGTCAGCACACTAAACTAAACTTTCAAATCTTTGCAACGATATATAATTTGGCATCAGCACACTAAGCATAAGTTTTTATTTTCATTGCATCTATGTGACATGTGTCCTCATCTAAGGTGTACTTTTCTGCAAGCTCATTTTCCATCTACTTTCATTCTTCACATCCAATTTTACAATTCACTCAACAAAAACATTGGATGGTATAGTTTTGAGGCTTAATATGGTCAAACATAGCTAAGCTATATATGCCCTTGGGCTAACACAAAGAAGTGCTCCAAATAATATGAGCAATTCTATGAAGCAACGATACTTCGTGAAGGCTAATATATCTGTATCGTATTCGTATCAGATATTGATACTCCCCAATGCTTTACCAATACATATCTTATACGTCATGTGGCATATCAACTTTTATTTTTATTTTTTTAAAATTTGATACTTGCTCGATATTTGTCTGATATTTTTCGATACTTTTAATTAAAGAAAAATGTTAGAGCAGTCTATCCGACCCACATAATAAAAAATAAAATATTTTATACAGAAAATACAACTCATGTATAGATTCAAATATTAAAATTAAAAGAGATACACTGGGCTAAACAATTTGGATCACAGAAATTTCATGCACACTAGTATTTCGGTAATAAAAAAGATTTAGTATCTGCATGCTATTACGTCATCTACTTTAGGTGACATTTTTTGGCAATCTTATATATACTAGTGATGTTACTATTTTTCTACTTTAACTGATACTTTCTTTACTTTTATTGAATGTCGTTCACATTTTTTTTAACTTAATTAACCTCATATTACAAATAGGATAGGATTTTGTCCTTTTTTATTTTGTATATTTATTTAGTCAGAAAACTGTAGTAAGACCAGCGATGATATATGGTGCTGAATGCTGGCCTGCAAAGAAGAAACATACAAATAAAATAAATATTGCAGAAATGAGGTAGCATCGCAATAAGGGCTCCCGTCGCTTCTGCTGTAGGAGTGGCATGAGTGTAGAGCTTGTAGCCAGTCGCTAGTAGGAGGTTGCCACAGTGGTCCCGCACAACCCCCCCCGCGCCAGTGAGTTATTGGATTTTACCCATGTATAAAGAGGAAGAGGGAGATCAAAGAAGACATGACAAGAAACTATAAGGAGTGATCTTAGTTACTTAAACTTAGATAAAAATTTGGTAACTGATAGAGCGCAATGGAAATAAAGGATTCATGTAGCCGACCCCACCTAGTGGGATTAAGGCTTGGTTATTGTTATTTAGTCAGAGACTCGGAGAGAGGAGAGCATGTATTTACTTTAATTAAGTTAGTATATATGAGTTTATGTCATAACATTTATATTATTATCAATTGTATCTCGTTTGCATTAAGATAATTGATTTTGGTCTGATTTAAATTGAAACTGAAGTTAATCTACTGATATATATTTAAACTTTCACCTCATTTAAATAATTTATGGCAAGTTGAAAAGTAATTAAATAAAGTTTATGATATTTTAAATTTAAGTTTTTTTAAAATTCAATAGTTGTTAAAGGATATTTTTATATTTTCAAATTGAATTGTCTATAATATTGCTTTTAGTGATATGAAAAATATTTGAAAAAATATAATTAATTTGAAAAAAATTTAAAGGATAATTTTGAAATTTATAGTAATAAGATATATAAATCATTCTGATCTATCATAAAGTTACACTTTAAATATCTGCATATGACGTATTATGCACACATATATAACAATCCTATTCTGACATATTCGTATCCTACTTTTTTAAATTTTGTCGTATCATTATATCCGTATCGTGTTGTATTTATATCGTCATATCGTACTCATTCTTCATAGGAGCAAACTAGTTAAGATGAATTTAAAATGGTGCTTGTGCCTTTTTTTTTTCTAGTTTTGGTTTGAGGAATGAGTTGGGCGTTCTTACCACTGAGTGTTCTTGCTTCCTCAGGATATCAGATGGCCACAGGAACTTTCACTATCAAAAGTGTAGAGGAACATTCACCTTTGTTGCTAAGTTAAACCACTTAGGTTTAACCAAAAGTTCTAACCTAGTATTTTGGTTCAGCTTTGATCTGAATACCTTTCACCATTCAAGATCAATATAGATGGCCTTTACCTAAATTTTTGGACCTTTAATTTATTTTTGGTTGAAGAAAACTGACGTGCACGAAAGCTTACTTTAGGAAACTACGTTTATCATTAACCTCGTTGGATGCTTCATAGAAGCAAAACACTTCTAAGCAAGTGAGACCTAAGAAGTAAGAACTGATTCCCATAGTCTGACAAAGCATCCGAGTGCATAGGGGTCTCATAGGGCTGCATGCTCCATGTAGCTTGAGCAGCTAATTAGGCCTAAAGTCATCCACTTTATTCAGTGTTCATGCATCTAGGTACTTGTTTTAATGATTATGTTCTGTTTTATAGTTGTTCTGTGTTATAGTTATTACGGTTTGGTATTTGTTTCTCAGGGTGGGAAGAGCACTCTAGAAAATTGCCAAGTTTTGCAGGTACGTTTATTATATGTTTGAATTAGTTCTTAGTTGTAAGCCAACGGTGAACTGGTTGAAGTCAAAATTATTTCTGCACCAGAAGCTTGTTTTTTAGGAGCTTAAAATTCCCGTGCAAAGAAAGTGTTCTCAACTTGACCGCATTTACTTTACGCTAAATTTTTAAAAGAATGAGCTGTTATGTTCTTTTTCTCAAAACTAGATGAGGTATGTAGCTTGCAGTTAATTTTATTATGTGTCAGCAGACTTTTAGCAAATCAATGTAGACGATTTCTTTAATATCAACACTAGTACAACTTAATTATTGTGATGCTAGTGCATCTTCCTATCCATTATCTACTCTGAAAACTTTGACTGAACATAAGGACAACTGTCTTGGGCTTGTAGCCATGTAGGCTGTTGTTATTTGTATGAAGGGCAAGCTTTGTAGTTCTTGTGTCAGGCATGTTTTCCTTCCATTTGCAGGCAGCTGTCAATCGATCAAAAGGAAACAAGACTGATATATCCAAATCATACCTTATACAAAAGAGTGCTTATTGCAGAATTTCAGGTACGTTTTTAAGAGTCATATCCAGTGTCGCCAGACTCTTAACTGAGGTTTAGTTTTATTCATCTCATATGATTTTCTTAATATAAATGCTAGGAAGAGACATGGATCTTCTAGAACTTTCTGCATATGGCAATATCCGCCGTGCTCATGACTCGGGAGGTTGTAACATCCAATAATCATTGGTAAGCGGGGAAGTGCGCCAATTAGGAATCTGGTTTAATTTGTCTTATGAAAATTTTGAGCTTAAAAATGTTGAAATTTGATTTATTTATGTCTGACGAAAATCTTGAGTAAAAAGACCCATAACATTGTTAAATGACTTGAATATCATGAATAAATTATACTCATTGGGACTACAAATTTGTGTACCCTATGGCATTTTCTGTCTTTATGAGCATTTTTATTAGGATAAATATCGCTCTGGTCTTTGAGGTCATGGGATAATATTATGCAGGTCTATTATTTTCAAAATCTATTTGGGTTCACGAACATTGCTAAGTTTTTTATTTTGGTCCTTTCGTCAAAATTTTTGTTAAGTATAAAATGGCAACAATAACCTTCTTCCACATTTAGGGCTCACTTGCAAACCTTAGGTGTTTCCATTCTTTTTCAATGGGGGGATGCCATTGAGAGGGGCAGCTATAGTGAGGGAGAAGGCATGTCGGGCGGAGGAATTAAGGTCGTGGGGATGATTAAGAGCGGCTGAGAAGGTTTGGGGGGTGAGCATTCTGATGTGGAGGGAGCGTGCAAGGACAAAATCTTTCAAGTTGGAGGTGGTGCTAGCCAGTTCATCAGCTAAATTCAGCTTCATCACCTTCTTGTCCCGCAAGCATTTGAAAAACTGAGGGGATCTATTTCCAGATCATGAGATGATTGGATAGTTCAGCTACCTTCCTCCTGAGGTATTGCACATCCTTGAAAGTGTTATGGGTAGGCATGTTGAATATGGTCTTTGTCCTATTTTAGTTTGGCTTCAATAGCTTAAGCAAACATAAGGTTGCCTAAGAACTTCCCTAAAACTGGTCTAAAGGTGCACTTGTTGGGATTCAATTTCTTCTTGCACCTTTGGAGGGTCTTGAAGTTTTCCCTTAGGTTTTCCACATGTTCTACGCTAAATCCCTTCGCAAGAATGTCATTGGCATAGACTTGAAGGTTTTGCCACATTCATCATCCTCTGGCAGGTTACACCTTCATTCTTCAAGTCAAAAGGAGTCATCCTCTGTCTCCATTATTGTCCGATGGTACCTTGAAAAAATGTTGAGAAAGCTCATCTTGGCACATCTTACTGTAGAATCACCTAACTTGTGGACATGCGGCGAAGGGTAAACGTTGTGGCAAGCATTGTTCAAATTGGTGAAATTGAAGCGCATTCTCCAGTGCCTATTGTTCTTAACAAGAATGATGTTAGCGCATTCTCACCATCTCGAGTGTTGACTGGAAGAAGGCAAGAAACGAAAGGTTTCCCTGTCTTAACAGGGAGAGGGGTTGGTTTGCCAAGAGGAGCGGGACCGCAAATCACTAGGGGCGTCTTCATCAACCTTCATTTGGGTGGGGCCCCTACCTTAGGGAAGATCTGCTCAACGTCTTCATCTTTGGAGAAGAGAGCGAAGGAGGCCGCCGCAGGTCCTTGCCTGGACATAGTGCTGAAAGAGATCCCTAAGAGAAAGAGGGATCTCTCAAACAAGAGAAGTTTAGAGCCCTCTTCGAAGAAGAGGAAGATTGCTGAGGAAGGACAGTTGCCTGCCAAGGAAGTACATGAATGGCAGTAGAGTGTGAAGCCTCCCTACTGTGTCAATTTCGCAGGGGGACACGGAGATGAAAAGACGAAGATTGCTGTGAAGACACAAGAGAGCCAAAGAAAATTAACGGTGTTCTCCCAGGAAATGAGAGGTGGCCTGGTCACCAAAGACTTGGAGGAGAGGATCGAAGGAACCTCAACACCCGACGCCTTCCCCAATGTTGCCAACAGGACCATCTCTGTAAGGATCTCTCAAAATCCCTCATGCTTCTATGATAGTTGTTCAAGATGTTCTAATCCTGTTCTTGCTTCTTAAGTACTTACTCGCCTGCCTCTGCTTCTGAATAGGACTTTGAGGACAGAAGAGCAAGTCATCGAGTAGAGCCGTCAGATTCAACAACAATGCCAAAAGATACAGGCCTTGAAAGCCCAACTTGCAGCAAAGTCTTCTTAGCACGATGTTTTACATAAGGAGAAGATAAAGCTTCAAGAAGAGTTTACGGTTTACAAATCAACAATGGGGGTGCTGAAGACGGACAATAAGGCCCTGTAAGAGAAGCTGAATAAGGTTCAGGAGGACCAAGAGGTCATTATTGCGGCAAGGTCTGCAGCAGCCATGGAGGTCTACAAAACAAGCTTACCCTGTAGAAAGGAGAGGTTAGATGGGATTAGGAGAGCTTGGGAAGGTTTGGCTGCCACTTTAATCCAAGAGGGCAAAATCACCGCAGGCAACCTCTCGGAAGTGAAACCCATCCTATGCCTAGCCGCTGATCCTATTTACAAGAAAGAGGGGTTAGATATCACTGATGATTTTATCTAATAGATATTTGATCTTTTGGATAGAGCCAGTAGAAGTCTACCCTTTTAGATGTAAGATGAAAATAAATGCTTTTATTTTAACAAAATTTATATTCTATATATTTAATTTTGATATGCTAAGATAAAAAATTTTGAATTCTAATATATTTTTACATAGCTCGAGTTTTAACTTAGCACCTTTTGTAGTCTTATTAACGAGGAGAATATTATCTGAAAAATGTATACACTAAAAAGTAAACATACCTTAAATCTTGAGCTCTCAAATTATAATTTATAATCTAAAATATTAAATTTATGCCTTTATTACTTTAATACTAAAACCTAAATCGTAAATCCTAAACTTTAAATTTTATAATATACTCCAAATACTATTTATTTTGACTCAAGCATAGAACTTCTATAAATCATCCCCGCTCCATATTTTAGGGAGTTGAGCGCCATCAGAAGTCATGAGGTAGTATGCATTTTGTTCCGCAACTTTGCGCACGATGTATGGGCTTTCCCAGTTGAGTTCAAGCTTAGGGACCCCTAGGTTGGTTTCAACAAGTTGTCGCCGTTTGAGCACTAGGTTGCCTTGAGTGAAACTTTTGGGATTAACCCCGTGGTTGAAATATCATTCAACCCAACGCTTATGTTCCAGATGTTTGAGTGCAGCCATTTGTCTCCTTTGTTCCAAGAGATTCAGATCATCCCGTCGTGAATCATCGTTCTCATTCATCTAGGTTTGCAAATCATCGGGATCAAAGTTTGCTGCTACTTCCACTCAGGGGGAGTAATGTTCGAGCTCAATAGATATGACAACGTCGATTTCGAAGGCCAGAGAGAAAGGAGATTCCTGGGTAACTTCAGATGAGGTAGTGTTGTAAGCCCAGAGAGCACTTGGTAGTGCATCTGGCCAACGAGTTTTGGCACCTTCCAGACATTTTTTTACGATGTTCAGGATATTCTTGTTGGCAGCTTTAGCCTATTCATTTGTGCGGGAGTGTCAGACAGATGCATACTTGAGTTTGATCTGATGCTTGCCACAGAAGTTGCGGACTAGTTGACTGGCGAAAGGAGTGCCATTATTTGTGATCATCACCATAGGAATGCTATATCTACACACGATATCTGCCCATAAAAAGTTCACGACATTCTGAGTAGTGGGTTGAGTTAGAGGTTTTGCTTCTATCCACTTTGTGATGTAGTCAATAGTGACTAGAACCCATTTGTAGCTACGGATAGCAGTAGGCATTGACCATAAAAAGTCAAGCCCCTAGCGAAGGGCTAAGATAAATTGATAAGCTTGAGGTACCTTGCAGGTTGTCTTTACACATCGGCGTAATACTGGCACTAAACACACTTTTCTATGAACATTTGTGCATTTTTGTGGATATTGGGCCAGAAGAATCCCTGGCATAGGATTCACATGATCAAACTTTGACCACAAGCATGAGTTCCGCATTTTCCTTGGTGGACAACCTTTATGACTTCTTGAGCTTCTTCAGGCCTCAAACATTTTATGAGTGACTTGGCATAAGATCTTCTGTACAGTTCGTCGCCGATGAGAACAAATTTAGCACATTGAAGCTTCAGCCTTCTCGCTTCTTGTTGGTTGCTGGGATGGACTCTGTTTTTTAGATAATCAATGATTTCATCCATCCAACAAGGTGTTCGTGGATTTCTGTGTATTTGTAACTGGTTTTTTCGAATGATTGATGTTGATGAAAGTCAGGAAACCCCTTCTTGGCGAGCTGATCCGCTGCCTGGTTCTCCTCTTTAAGAACACATGTCAAGGAGAATTCATCGAACAAGGAGATCAGAGATTGTGCCTTCATTAGATACTTCTTCAAAACCTCATCCTTTTTCTCGTAAGCGCGATTCACTTGATTGACAAGCAGTTCTGAATCGCTGAACACCTGTATGTGCTACACAGACATCTCGAGGGCAAAGTTCAACCCCGTAATGAGGGCTTCATGCTCCATCTGATTGTTGGTCACTTTGAATTGGAGAGTTACTGCTTGGTACAAGGTGACACCCATTGGGCTGGTCAGGAGAATTCCAACTCCTTGGGAGTGAAGTCCGGAAGCACCATCAACGTAAAGAGACTAAGGCACGACTTTGTTCTTAGAGGATGGCAGCTCTGAAGTGGAGAGTTCAGCAACAAAATCATCTAACGCTTGAGCCTTGATCGCCGTCCACGGAGCATACTTAACATCAAACCCGCTAAGTTCAATAGACCATTTGAGAAGCCTCCCTGAGACTTCAGAAGTGTGTAATATCTTAAGGAGGGGTTGATCGATAACCACCTGGATGATATGTGATTGGAAGTATGGACGCAACTTCCGGGCTGCCATTAGAAGCGCAAGAGCGAGCTTCTCTAGTGTTGGATACCGAGTCTCAGCATCCAAGAGTATATAGCTGACATAGAAGATAGGGCGCTGGATCCCTGTATCATTATTCACAAGGACAACTGAGACTGCTGCATCTGATACCCCTATGTAAAGGGAAAGAACTTCCCCTACCCTAGGTGCCGCAAGTATCGGTGGGGTGGTGAGGTACTTCTTCAGCTGTGCAAAGGCCACTTCGCATTCATCAGTCCACTGGCCTTTCTTGCCATTGCGGAGACATCGGAAAAATAGCAAACATCGATCACTAGCCTTGGAGATGAGCGAGTTTTTGGATCTCCTTCAATGATCAGGGGGAAGGCATGTCGAGAACCACCAATAGTTTATTAGGATTGGCCGCTATCCCTCTGGCTGATACCAGGTAGCCCAAGACCTTTCCTAAAATGGCACAAAAAGTGCATTTAGCAGGATTAAGCTTGTGGTTGTACTTGCGGAGGGTGTCAAACGTTTCCTTAAGGTCGGCAAGATGTTCCTCCATGCTTTAGCTCTTGACCATAATATCATCAACATATGCTTCAAGATTCCTCCCTCTTTGGTTTTGAATACAGTGTCAATCATACGCTGATATGTGGTGCAACATTTTTGAGACCAAAGGGCATGACATTATAGCAGTATGTACCAAAGTTTGTGGTGAAGGCAGTTTTTCTTCGTCTTTTTTAGCCATCCAGATTTGATAATACCTAGAAAAGACATCCAGGATGCTCATTACATTGTACCCAGAAGTACGATCTATCATTATGTCAATGCGTGGCAAGGGATATGTGTCTTTGGGACAAGCTTGATTGAGTGCCTGGAAGTCTACGCACATTCTCCATTTTCCATTAGCTTTCTTCACCATCACAATATTGGTGAGCGACTGTGGGTATTGGATTTCTCTGATATATCCTGCTTTTAACAACTTGTTAACTTCCTCCTCAATGATATTCTGCCTTTCTCCCGCCATGGTCCTCTTCTTTTATTTCATGGGGATTGCATTAGCAAACAAATTCAAGTGATGCTCAAAGATAGCTCTGTCGACTCCTGAGATATTTTCAGGGGACCAAGCAAAGACATTTATATACTCAGAAAGCAAAGCAGTGGCATCTACTTGCTGACTTGTATTCATCGAAAAAGATAAATTTACAAATTTAGAAGATTCTTCCCCCCCTAAAGGTACATTAATGACCCCCTCTTGTGGTACGACAGGTTGAGATTCCCTGGGATCTAGTTGATCGACCATGAGCTGTGCAACGATCTGAAAACATCAGGATGCCTGCCTGAGATCTCCTATGTTGGTGATGACGCCGAAGGTAGGGAACTTTGTGCAAAGGTGTGGCGTAGAGATCATCATCCCGAAGAAGTTGAGAGTAGTTCTCCTAAGGATGGCGTCATAGCCTGACTTAGCTCTGATAATTGCAAAGTTTACTATATTCATAGCGTGGTCGTTATCATCACAAAAAGAGACCGGCAGGGAGATGAATCCAAGTGGCTGGACCCTCTCTTTCGAGAAACCTAGCAGAGTGGTTCTTGCGCGGAGGAGGTCTGGCTCCTTTTAGGATCATATCGGATGGCCCGAGCCCGATGGTAGTGTTGGAGCCTGAATCGGGGCCCCTGCGCCTTCCTATGGTGCTTTGCCCTTCTGGGCTGCATTTGATGTAGCCATCAGCAAGAACTCCTCGAGTCTGCCCTGATCTGCCAACTTATTAAGTAGGGCCCTTAGAGCGCGACATTTGTGCAGGGTGTGCCCGTAGTTCCCGTGGAACTCGCAGTAGTTATCTGGATCCACTCCAGCGGGTGGAGCCAGTTTGGGCTCTGAAGGACGAACCAAGCCTTGTTTTACGGTTTAGTAAGTGGCCTGGAGAAGAGGTGCTTTTGCTCATAGGGTTGATGTGGACTCCTACCGTCCCTGCCACGATTCTTGATCCTGCGATTCATTGTGGATGATGGTTCATCACCCCCTATGTTTTTTCTTCTTCTCCTTTTTAGCTTCGAAAAGATTGGAGTGAGAAGCCTCAGCATCCTCAGTGACACGAATTGGTTGGCCCTTGAAACTAGCTTCGAGTAACTACGGGGTTTAGCCAACTGTAGAGATTTAGACAAGTCCCCGCTCTTGAGACCCTCTGATAGTTATGCACGGCGACAGTGGGGTCAACGTCTTTTTATTCTGCTGTGACAGCGAAGAAGCGATTAGTGTAGTCTCGCAGACTTTCCCTTTCACCCTGCTTGATGTTGGCAAGGACCATGTCGGACACGACCATCTGTGTCCGGCCGATGAAACGGGCGATCAACTCCCATTTTAGATGTTCTTAGGAGTAGATGTGACCTCTTGGCAGCTTAACAAACCAGTTGAAGGCCGCTCCTTTCAAAGTGTTAGGCAGAAGGTGACACTTGGTGGCCTTGTCAGGGTGACGATAGTGAACAGCAGCTTGAAACCCCTGAATATGCTCGTGGGGGCCAATAGTACCTCTGTAGGCTTCAAGGCGTGGCGGCTTAACAGATGGCGTCAGAAAAGAGGGAATTACCATCAACCGGACCAACGAAGGCTTTAGGTCCGTATTGGAGGGCCTGAGCACTTGGGAAGAAAGAGTTCCTCCAGTGAGAAAAGGAGGAAAAGCTGGAGGAAAGAAAGTAGGCTGAGGAAACGAACATAGAGGGAACGGTGGGAGAGGATCTTGGTTCTAGTGTACTTCGTGATAAGGGAGATGGTGCTTGAGAGGCTGGGAGGAACCAAACGACTGAGCAGAGGGAGCCCCAGTAGAGAGAGGAGCGGGAACCGCCGTAGCCGGCGGGAGAGGTTCTGGAACTGCCGCAATTGACGGAGGGGGATCAGGAACTGCCGCAGCTGCGAAAGAGGTGCAGGAGCCGCTGCAACCAGTGAGAGAGGATCAAGAGCCACCGCAACCAGCAGAAGAGGTGCAAACGATAGCATGACAGTGCAAACTGGCTAAGTCTGCCTGAGAATTACGGCCTGTTAGGTTGTGAGGCCAGTAACCAGGTCGGTGAGGTTGGCCAGCATCCCTTGTAACTCTGATATGCTAGTGCCTCTGGAGGAAGAAGAAGATCCAGCATGATGCCGGGATGTTGAAGCTGAAGCTTCATCACCTGGAACCCTGACGGAAGTTTCACCAGCTTGTGTGCTGCGGACTACGGAGTTGGTTCTACGAGTCCTAGCCACCATCTTCTCGAGATTTCAATGAAAGCACTAGAAAATATTGACGGGAGAAGGAGTCCTAAGAGACAGCGGTATGTAGAGAGTTTAAGTCTGATGATTAAGGCTTATTGAGAGAGAGAAAGCATAAAAAGCACACAGAAGTTTAAGGTGCTTTAGGAATGAATTCCACTACGTCTACTAGATCAGCTTCAAGTCTTTCACTATATCTCAAAGAGTTTCTCTGCTTGGGTTTAGTACAGAAGGAAAATAATAATCCAAAAAAAACTCTCTGTCCTTGAAGCCTGTTTAAGGGTACTTATAGATGAACGATATTGGAGTTCAGTCTGGGTATTCTGGAGCAAGATAATGTATTCAACTGCTGAACCCACACTAGTGGTCCTACTGCTATCAGCCACCGAAGGAGCTAGAAGTAGCAGATGGAGAGCGTGGCTTCTTGATCTTCGCAATTCTTTTAGGAATCTGCAATAACTGGAGCATACAAATTCTTGATTTGCGTGAGTGGAGGGAGCATGCGCCATTACAAATGATGCGGTCATGGCACTCCGATAGTGATATTTACAGCTGGGAATCATCATCATTGATAGTGCTGGGAATTAGCCCAGAGGATCATGGCTAATGTTTTGGGAGAGCTAGGGTAAGTCGTATCCGATGTCATGAAGATGCCGTAGTTTAATCATCGTCAACGAGGCTTGCAAGGGCTTGAACCATCAGGGTCGAGGTTCAAGATCAGCAAGAGAAAAACTCATTAATTGTTATAATGGATGGTTAGCATGTCTCTCAAGGCACCACACGTACAACTGAGATGCAGCACTGGAACCGTGTATTAACAGTTTCATTTCTTCCTTGGTGAAAGACTATCAAACAATTCTTAAATAAACAAATTTAATATTTTAAATTTATAGCCAACACTTGTTTGCACTTAAAAAGTTTTTTAAATGAAATAGTAATGGTCTAGCTAACCGTTTGGAAGGTTCGATATTTTTGAACCTTTCCTCATTTCTCTAATGATAATTATATAATAATCAAGAAACTATGAAGCGAGTCAGTTTTAAAAATCTAGAAATAAGTTCAAATGATATTTAGTAAATTTCCAAAATAATTTTAGGTAACTTTATTTCAACAAATAAAGCCAGAAGTGACGGCGGCGCGAGAGGGACCCGCCGGCAGGCGCAGCCGGAGATCGCAGGGCGGCGCAAGACCTCCGAACTGACAGATGAGGGGAAATGCCTGGATTTATTGAGCCGAGATCGTGGTTTAAAGTGCAAGAAAAGTTGGGAAAATACCTTAAGTTCCTTAATGAATTTAGAGATTTTCACCCAAGGCCCCAACTTTTTCCTTCATCGAGATATAACACACAATAATCAAACTCACAATAATTTCATTCCAGGATTAAGATCAAATAATACTAGTCCATGACTATATAGATGCCTATTACATGCAGAAATAAATGCTTAAATAAATACAGGAATAAAAGGATTACAATCATGCAAATGTAAAAGTCTAAAAAAGAAGTAAATAAACGAAATCAGCTCAAAAATTGAAATATTCTCATTCAAATCAATAAATTGATTTAAATGAGGATTTCCAATCGACTGATCAGCCCCCAATTATATCTGCTGTTAAATCTGCAGATATCAATTCTCCATCCAGATCGACACCACGTGGTAAGATCTCGGATATGGAGTGTGGACCCTGCCTAAGAAAAATCAATGGTTCGATGTCGTCGTGTCCCCACCACTATGTTATTAAAAAAGCATATAAAGGAGGTGCCTATCAACTTATTGATTTCAAAGGCATCAGATCCATACCCCCAATAAATGGCTTATATTTGAAGAAATACACCCATAAAAGGGATATAAACTTCAAATGCCAAAAACGTGCTAAGGCAATATATATAGATATGTTTGCTTGCTACAAAGCTTCTGTATCTCAAACAAGCCGAGATAGAAGGTTTGGGCTACAGAAAACTAAATAGACTTACAAAGTTAAGGTCATAAGTCACTCGGTCTACAAGGTCATATGGAAGCAGACCTGAGAAAACAAACTTCTGTATCTCAAATAAGCAAAATAGAAGGCCTGAGTTACAAGAAGCTAAACTGACCTATGAAGTCAAGGTCACAGTTACTCAGTCTATAAAATATATGAAAGGTAGATTTGAGAAGTCAAACTTCTGTATCTCAAATAAGCAAAAATATAAGGCTTGAGCTACTAGAAGTCTAACAAATCTATGAAATCAAGGTCACAACCACTCAGTCTGCAAAATATATGAAGAAGATAGACTCGAGGAAGCAAATTTCTGTACCTTAAACAAGCCAAAATATGAGGCCTGAGCTGTAGAACAAAAAAAAAAGAGAAGGGGGGTAGGGTCTATCTTCAAAGAAACCTACTTTTGATAAAGAAATCAGCATCGAAAAAGCACGCCTTCGACAGAAGAATCATGGTTCGAAATAGCTTGTTTTCAATCAGCTCAATAAAGATCAAAAACTAAGTGCATAGAGGCATTTCAGAGAGGATATAGATACAATATTGGAAGGATCTTCTTGCAAAGTTACATTGATGACTCCCTCATTAGGGGTGACCGATTGGGTTTCCCTAGGATCTAGCTGATCAATTTCTAATTGGGCAACTATTTGGAAACATCAAAAAGCCTGCTTCGGATCTCCTCTGATGGTGATGATGCCACTGGGGGCAGGAAATTTCATGCAGAGATGGGGTGGGGAAATCACAATCCCAAAGAAATTGAGGGTTGTTCTTCTCAGGATGGATTGTAGCTTGATTTAGCTTTGATGACCACGAAGCTCACCATGTTCATGGTGCATTCGTTATTATCGAAGAAAGTCACCAGTAGGGAGATGAATACCAAGAGTTGAATCCTTTCTCTGGAAAGCCCAAAAGGGTGAGGTCTTTCTAGAGGAGGTCCATCTCGCTAAGGCCCATCTGGAGGGAAGCTGATTCGAACAAGATGTCTGCTGTGCTTTCAGAGTCAATTAGAACTCGCCAGACATTGGAGTCAGCGATACGTGTGGTGACCATGATGGGATCATCGTAGAGATTGCTGGTGGGAGGTAGGTCCTCCCTAGAGAAAGTAAGAGGGATGGAGGTAGAGATTTGGGAGATGTCGCCGACCTTGATGATTTGGAGGCGAGTAATTAAGGGATCAACGCTGAAGATGACATTAATAGTTCTGGTGGAGGGGGTGTACCCTCAGTTTGTTTGTGCTGTGCCAGGTGTAGGTCGCGAGGCCACAGTAGCCGGCAGAATGGTTTGCGAGGTGTCCTCGTGGGAGGTTTCTCTCCTGCTGGCTACAAAGCTGCGAGCCATGAGCAGGAAATCCTCCAGCTTGCCTTGATCAACCAACTATCAAGCAGGGCCCTAAGTGTGTGGCACTGGTGGAGGTTGTGCCCATAGTTCCCGTGCAACTCGCAGTAGTTGTCGGGGTCTATGCCTACTGGAGGCGCTGGCTTGGGCACGGATGGGTGAACCCATCCCTGTTTGACAGCTGCCTTGTAAACTTCGTTGAGTGGCTGAGAAAAGAGGTACTTTTGTTCATAGATTTGGTGAGGCTTTTTGTCCTTAATGCCTCGTCCATGATCCCATCGATCCTTCGAATTGCTGGTTCGTCGTCTCGATGTTTCCTTTTCCTCTTTCCTTCGACTCTCGACTTAGAAACATTGAGGGGCCATTTTCTGTGCCTTCTAAGAGTATGAACTAGCTAGCCCTAGCGACCAGCTTAGGATAGCTTTTGGGCTTTACCAGCTAAAGAGACTTGTATAAATCTCCATTCTTTAGCCCCTTGCGGTAATTATGTATGGTGACGGCAGGGTCGACATCTTCTGCTTCTGCTGTCGTAGCAAAAAATCGATTGGTATAATCTTGTAGGCTCTCCTTCTCTCCTTGCTTTATGTTGGCCAGCACTATATTGGAGACAACCATGCATGTTCACCCTATGAAGCGGGCGATTAGCTCCCACTTCATGTAATCATAGGAGCTAATGTGACCTCTGCACAACTTGATGAACCAAGTGAATGTGGCTGCCTTCAGTGTGGTGGCATCTCATCGCCTCGTCTGGTTGGCGGTAATGGAGGGCTACCTCAAACCCTTGAATGTGCTCGCAAGGGTCTGTGGTGCCCTTATAGACTTAGAAATAAAGGGGCCTGAAGTCTTCTAGAGGCGCATGGCGAATGGCATCGCAGAAGGGGGCATTATCATTAAGGGGCCCGAAAAAGGCATTAGGCCTGTATTGTGGGGCCTGGGTAGCAGGGAGAAAGGGGTTTCCCCCAGCCAGGAATTAGGGAAAAGCCGAGGAGAAAAGGGCAAGTTCAGGATGAGGTGAAGAAGGAGAAGGAGGTAGAAGGTTGCATCTGGCCTCTTAGTGGGGAAAGTCCTGCCTAGCAGAAAGGGAGGAGCTGGAAAGATGAGCAGAGGGAGTGCCTGGGAGGACGGGGCCTCCCCTTTGCTCCTGCTAGAGTGGTGGGAGCGCCACCGCAGCCGGCAGAGAATTGTTGACCAGGGCCGCTACGTTCGGCGGAGGAATGAGGATGGGACCCACTGCAATCAGCAGGGGAGGAACATGTAATGATTGCAAGGAAAGAAAGGCCATCGCGTTTGGAAGGAGGGTCGAACTGGCAACAATGTTGGCTGTACAGTCCTATCGAAGGGCCGTGACTTGTCAAGTGGCGAGTTTAGTGACAAGGTTGGTGAGGTTCGACAGCAGTTCGTGTAGCTCTACCACACGGGTCCCTTGAGACGAGGTTGGCCTAGTGCAACATCTACAGGTGGAGGATGAACCCCCATCTTCAAGAGCCATCACAGAAGGTTCACCAACAGTCTGGGTGTTCCGAGCTATGGAGTTGGTTCTGCATGTTTTGGCCATCATTCTTTTGGTCTCAATGAAAGCACCAAAAGTGTTGATGGAATGATGTGGGAGCTTCGAGAATGGGCGGTACGCATCGTGTTCAGTCCAGACATCTGATTAAGAGATAATAGTCATACTGAATAACACTTAGGAATTTAAGGTGGTTCAGGGAGGAATTCCCTTATATCCACTGGGGCGGCGCCAGTGAGAGAGATTTCACTAAAAATAAAGAGGTTTCGTCAGAGAACCAGTACAGGATGAATTACAAACATTATTTATGAGGTTTCTCAGAGAGCTTGTATCTCTAGCTTTACTTTACATGTATATTATTACTTCCTCCCCTGGTGTACCTCATCCAGAGGTATTTATGAGAGGGTTGTAGTGGAGTTCAGTGGGTTTTCCAGAATAGGATGGTGAATATTTGTCTGCTGAATCCATACCGGCGGTCCCACCAATGTCAGCCTCTAGAAAACCTGCTATAGTGGGTGGAGCACGTGGCTTCTTAGTGTTCGTGACTCATGGGAATCCGTGGTGGCTGGAGTATGCGGGTCCTTGATCTTAGCGACCCGTGGGAACCTTTATTAGGAAGAAACTATGCTGACACGACAATTGCCAAAAAAGCATTGTACCTGATGTTATGGAGGATGCGATTGCCGAAGCCTCGTGTCCGAGGTTATGAAGGATGTCGTTATCTGAAGTCTTGTATCCGATGTTTTGAATGGCTGAACCAGCAGGATCGATGTCCGAGGTCTGCAAAAGAGAGATTGATTAATCATCGTTGACGATGTTAGTAAGGTCGAGAGGGTCCCCTGCTTGCCACGTGTATGGCTGAGATGCGACAACGAACCTAGGTGTAAACAGTCTTTAAAGCAATCTCATTATATATCGTGCTCGATCTTTCGAAATCATCTCTTCACACGTTGAAGGTTGCTTCTGAAGCAATATCCTTAAGTCATCCTCAACCTTTTGATGAGATCTCATACATCAGAGATCATCTTCAAACCATTTGTCTGAACCCTAAAGGCACAAGCCTTAATTGCGAAAACGAAAAGCCTATAGCCTGAAGTCTAAAGCAAAAATGCCAAGCTTATAGAAGAAGCCAGAAGGTCCCAGCCAGAAGCCCAAAGGCCTAAGCCTGAATATGTACCACAAATGCCAAAACCTGAAGCCTGAGCCCGAGAACCCAAGTTTCAATCCCTAACTATGAAGATCAAAGCCCGTTGGCGCAAGCCTAAACTTTGAATTACAAAGCCTGAAAGCCAAATCCTGAAGTTTGAGGGCCCGGGATTGAAGCCTGAAGATCAAAGGCCTTAGCTCAAAGCATGAAGCCTGAACCCGAAGGCCCATGCCTGAAGCCTCAACTCTAAAGACCCAAGCCTTAGCTCAAAACATAAAGCCCGAAAATCAAAGCGTAAAGCCCAAATCTTTAAGCCCAATGCCCAATGCCCAATGCCCAATGCCCGAAGCCCGAAGCATGAAAACGAAAGCACGATGCCAGATGCACAAAGTTCTAAGGCGAGATCACAATGCCTGAAGGCTGAGGCTTGAAGCTTGAAGCACAAAAGCCTAAGGCCCAAGTACCAAGCACGATGCCCAAAAGCTGAAGCTTAAAGCCTGAAACCTGAAGACTCATGCCTAAAGGTCGAAGAATAAACACCAAAACCTGAAAGCCGAAGGCCAAAGGTCTAACCTCAAAGGCCAAAGGCTGAAGTTCAAAGCCCGTAGCTAAAAGCTAGTGGGCTGATGGTCTAATATCAAAGCCCGAAAGCCGAAGGACCATGCTTGCTTTACCAAATTCAGTGGCCAGAGTCCCAAGCATGAAGGTCGATGACCCAATCTCAAAGCCTAAAGACTAAACCCCGAAGATCCTTGCCCAAAGTCTAAAGCTCAAAGCTCGTAGTCCTACGCCCGAAGCCCAAAGGCCCAAGCTCAATGTGTGAGGCCTAAACCCGCTCGAAGGCCATAACCTGAAGCCTAAAGCTCGAAGCTTAGAGCCTGAAGCCCATTGCCCAAATGCACAAGCCCAAAGCCCGAAGCATAACCCCGAAGCCCAAATCCTATAGGACTAAGCCTAAAGCCCGAAGCTTAAATGCCAAAATCAAAAATCTAAAGGTCAAAGGCCTGAGGCCAAATCTCAAAGCACCAAGGCGCATACCCAAAGCCCATAGCCCAAACCTCGAAGCCCGATGGCAAAGGCCCAATGCCGTAGACCGAAACTTGAAGCCAAAAGCCAAAAGTCCCAAGCCTTAAACCCAATGCACAAAGCCCAAAGCCTAAAGGTCCACTGGATGAAGCCTGATGCTCGGTTGCACAAGCTCAAAGCCTGAATGCCTAAGCTCATGGACTGAAGTCCGATGGCCCAAGCCAAAATCCTACAACCCAAAGCCTAAAACCGAAAGCTTGTAGCCTCAAACCCCAAGCTTGTATGCCCAAGCTTGAAGCCTAAAGAAGGAAGCCCGAAGCCGAAGCTCGCAGCCCAAAGTTTGATGTTCAAACCCTGAAGGCCCATGCCTTAATTGTGAAGACAAAAAACCTATAGCCTGAAGCATAAAGCATAAATGCCCAAGCTAATAGCCTGAATCCCGAAGGCCCAAGCCATTTGCCCGAAAGCCCAAGCCAAATGCCCGAAAGCCCAAGCCAAATGCCCGAAGGCCCAAACCAAATGCCTAAAGGCCCAAACCAAATGCCCAAAGGCCTAAGCTTGAATTGTAAAGCACAAAAGCTAAAGCCTGATGCCTGAAGCCTGAGTGATCAAAGCCTAAAGGTGCAAGCCTAAGACCTAAAATGCGAAGCTTGAAAGCCAAAGCCTGAGGCGTAAAGGCCCGAGATTGAAGCCTAAAGCCCGATGGCCTTGGCTTGAAGCAGAAGCCTGAACCCAAAAGGCCCAAGCCTAAAGCCTGAACCCTATTTGCCAAAACTCGAAAGTACAAACCTCAATGCCCGAAGCTCATGGCTTGAAGCCCGAAGCACGAAACTTGAAGCACAAAAGCTTAAGCTCGTAGCTCAAAACTTGAAACTAGATGCTCGAAGGTTCAAGCCAGAAGCCCAAAGAACTAAGCCTGAATCCTGAAGCTTGAAGGCCGAAAACCAAGCCCCAAGCCATAACGTCGAAGATCGAAGCACGAAGGTGCAAATGTAAAGCCTAAAACCTGAACCCCAAATGCGCAATCCTAAAGCCTGGAAATCGAACCCCAAACCAATAAAGACCAAGCTTAATGGCCGAAGCCTGATGGCCTAAGCGATAAGCAGTCCCAGGCTCAAATCCCAATAGACAAAGGCCAAAGCTCGAAGGTCCATTCCAAATCCTAGAACAGGAAGGCCAAAGACTAAACCCTGAAGCTTAAATCTGAAAGCCTGAAGGCCCAAGCTTGAACTTCAAAACTCACCTAAACAACAAAGGCTCAAGCCCACAACTCAATGCCCAAAGCCCAAAGCTCAAAGCCTTATGCCGGAACTAGAGTTTTATGTCTCGAAGCACAAAGTCCGAAGGCCAAAGGCCCAATGCTGAAGCCTAAAGCATAAAGGTTCAGCCCAAGCTCAAGACCAAAGGCTTAGGCTTGAATCCCAAAGCCCAAAATTCGAAGGCCGAAGCCTTGAAGCTTGAACCCCAATTACCGAAAGACTAAGCCCAAAGCTGAAGCTAAAATCCCGAAGCTTCATACTCCTATGCCAAAGACTGAAGTTTAAAAAACAAAGCATGAAGCTTAAAACCCAAATGCCCAAGCATGAAGTGTAAAGCACAACGCACAAAAGACCATGCTTGAGGTCTAGTTGAAGACCGAAACCTGAAACTCGAAGGCTGAAGGCGAATGACCGAAGCTTGAAGGTTGAAGGCGAATTGCCGAAGCTAGAAGCCCAAATTCCTAAGCCTAAAGCTAAAAGCCTGAAAGCCCAAGCCTGAAGCCACAAGGCCTAAATACGAAGCCCGAATCCCGAAGGCCCAAGCTTGAAGACCGAAGCGCAACGACCGAATGCATAAGCTTGAATTCCAAATCCCGAAGCTTGAACCCTAAATACCAAAAGACTAGGCTCGAAGCCCCAAGCTCAAATCACTAAGCTTCAAACTCAAAGGTGAAAGGCCCAAGCCTAAAATAAAAGGCACGAAGCCTAAAGCCCAAATGCTCAAGCCTGAAGTTTGAAGCCCAAAGCGCAAAAGCCAACGCCTGAAGCTCGAATCCTGATGGCCTAATTCTGAAGCTTGAACCCTCTATGTGCAAGCTTGAAGACTGAAGCCTGAAGAATGTAACCAGAAGGCCAAAAAGTGAAGCCTGAAGCCAAAAGGCCTAAGCCCAAAAGCCGCATCCCAAAGGCCCACGCCCAAAAACCCAAACCTAAAGCCCAAAATCAGAAGGCCCATGCCAAAAGCCTAAAGCTCAGAGGCCTAAGCCAACAGTATGAATCCCAAAGCCTAAAAGCCCAAAGACTGAAGCTTGAAGATCAAAGGCCTAAGCCTAAAGCCTAAAGCCAATAGCTCAAAAGCTCCAGCCTGAACCCCAAAGCTCGTAGCCCACAGTTTGAAGCACAAAGGCTCAAACCTGAGCCCGAAATTCGAATGCTCAAACATGAATCCTAAAGCCTGATAACTAAAGGCCCCAACATGAAGCCCAAAGCTTAAAAGCCAAAAAACCCAACACCAAAGCCTGATAATTGAAGTCTGAAACACAAAATTCCAAGCTCGATGCTTGAAACTTGAATCTCAAAAGCTTTAGCCCGAAGGCCAAAGCTAGAATCCTTAAGGCTGAAAGTCAAAGTCTGATGCCAAAGCCCAAAACCTAAATCCCCAAACCCGAAGCTCGAAGCCGACAATTTAAAAAGCCAAACACGAGTCTCGAATTCCAAAGCCAAAGACATATGCTTAAATCCCATAACTCAAAGCCAGATCTAAGCACGAAGCCTAAACCCCAAATACTAAAAGACTATGCTTGGAGCTCGATGCTCAAATCCCAAAGCTTAAAACTCTAAGGCAAAAGGCCAAAGCCTAAAATAAAAAGCATGAAGCCTAATGCTAAAAAGACTAAGCCTGAAATTTGAAACCTAAAGCCTAAAAGCCCGTGCTGCCTGGAGTTTGAATCTTGATGGCCAAAGCCTGAAGCTTTAAACCTTTACGTGCAAGCTTGAAGACTAAAGCCTGAAGACCGCAACCCAAAGTCTGAAACTTGAAGCCCGAAGGCCAATGGCTAAAGATAGAAGCCCAAACTCTTAAGCCTGAAGCCAAAAGTGCAAAGGACCATGCCCGTAGCCACAACTTCGAAGGCCTAAAGCCTAAATGTCGAAGCCTAAAGCCTAAATGTCGAAGCCTAAAGCCTAAAGGCCCAAAGCCTGAAGGTCGAAAGCCCAAGCCCGAAGACCGAAGCCTGACGACCGATGGCCTAAGCTTGAATCCTGAAGCTTAAAGTTCGAAGGCCCAAGCCCAAGGACTAAACCCCAAATACTAAAGATTATGCCCGAAGCCCGAGGCTCAAATCCCGAAGCTTCAACCTCAAATGTCAAAGTTCCAAGACTAAAACACAAAGCATGAAGCCTAAACCCCAAATGCCTAAACCCAAATCTTAAAGCCCAAAGCGCAAAAGCTCATGCCTAAAGCACAAATCCTGATGGCTTAAGCCTAAAGCTTGAACCGTCTATGCGCAAACTAGAAGAACAAAGCCCGAAGACCGTTTCCAAAATCTTGGAGCTCGAAGGCCGAAGCTAGAAGCCCAAATTCTTAAGCCTGAAGCTAAAAGCCCAAAACCCAAGCCCGAAGCCACATAAACCCCAAAAACTCGAACCCTGAGGGCTAAATCCCGAAGCCCAAAGGCCCAAGCATCATGGCCCAAGCCTAACCTGAAAGTCGAAGCCCGAAGCTCAAAGGCATCAAAGCCAAAAGCCTAAAGACCTAATCTCAAAGACAAAACCTTGAAGGCCTAAGCTCTAGGCTAGAAGGCCAAAACTCTAATCTTGAAGCCAAAACTTGAAGGCTTGAGCTCTAAGCCAGAAGGCCTAAACTCGAAGGCTCATGTCTAAAGCATGAATGCTGAAGCCCGAAGCTAGAAGGCCAAAAGCTCAAGTTCAGAAGGTCGAAGACCCAACACCGAGACCTTCAGGCTCAAACCCCAAAACCTGAAGTCCCAAGCCTAAAGCCCGAAGCCCGAAGCCCAAAGCCTAAAGCCTAAAGGCCTAAGCCGGAAGCATAAAGCACAAGCCTAGATGGTTTAACGTCTAAGCCGAAGCCCAACTGCCCAAGATCAAAACCTAAATCCCAAGGCAAAAAGCTCAAAGAACTAAGCCCAAATCCTGAATGCCAAAGCCTGAAGCTCCATTCCCAAAGCCTTATCCTCAAAATCGAAGCCCCAAGCTCAAATCCCAAAGCCTGAAGCCTAAAGGCCTAAGCGCAAAAGCTAAATCCCAAGGCCTAATTCCTGAAGCCCAAAGCTCGAAGAACTAAGCCCAAACCTCGAATCCCAAAGCCTGAAGCTCCATGCCCGAAGCCTCATCCTTGAAACTCGAAGTCCCAAGCTCAAATCTCAAAGCCTAAAGCCTAAAACATGAAAGCTGAAGCTTGAAGCCCGAAACCCAAATTTTGCATCCCAAAGTACTAAGGGCCAAGCCAGAAGCTCAAAGCTTGAAGTCCTAAACTCGAAGCCTCAAGCCCAAATCCTAAAGTCAAGCCTAAAATCCTGAAGCTCGATGATCGAAGATTGAAGCTCGAAGCTCGATGAACAAAGCTTGATGATCGAAGATCGAAGCTCGAAGCTTGATGATCAAAAGGCTCAAAGCTCGAAGCTTGATGATCAAAAGGCTCGAAGCTTGAAGCCCGAAAGCCCAAAGCCAAAGACTGAACACAATGACCGAAGGCGTAAGCTTGAATCCTGAAGCCCAAAGTTCGAAGGCCGAACCCCGAAGCTTGAACCCCAAATACCTAAAGACAATGCTCGGAGCTCGAAAGCCCAAGGCCGAAGATTGAAGCCCAATGACCGAAGGCCCAAGCTTGAATCATGAAGCCCAAAGTTCGAAGGCTGAACCCCGAAGCCTAAACCCCAAATACCTAAAGACAATGCCCAGAGCCCGAAGCTCAAATCCCACAGCTTCAAACTCTAAGGCTAAAGTCCAAAGGCCAAAGCCTAAAATAAAAAGCTTGAAGCCTAATGCCCAATTGCCCAAGCTTGAAATTTGAAGCCCAAAGCCCAAAAGCACATGCCTAAAGCTTGAACCCTCCATGTGCAAGCTTGATGATCGTAGCCCGAAGCTTAAAGCCCAAGCCTAAAAGGTCATGCCTAAAGACAAAAGTCCCATGCCAGAAGCTTAAAGCTTGAAGTGCCAAGCCCAAATCCCGACGACCGAAAGCCCAAGCCTGCAACCAGAAGGCCCAAGCTTGATGCCTGAAACCTAAAGCCTGAAGACCGAAATTGCAATATCAAGGCTCGAAGGTCCATGCTTAAAGCCTAGAATTGCCCAAAGTTAGAAGGCTAACGCCTAAACCCCGAAGCCCAAAGTTTGAAGCTCTAAGCCTAAACATCAAAGTCATAGGCCCAAAGCTCAATGCCCAATGCCAAAGCCCAAAGCCTGAAGCCTGAAGCCAGAATCCAGAATCCAGAATCTTATAGCCTGAAATACTAAGCCCAAAGGCCAAAGCTCAAATTTTGAAGCTTTAAGCTCAAATCCTGAATTCTAAATCCTGAAAATATAAAGCATAAAGCATAAAGACCAAAGCCAGAAGCCTAAAGACCTAATATTGAAGCCAAAAGCTTGAAGGCCTGAGAAGGCCTAAAGTCGAATGCACAAGCCCGAAGCTTGAAGCTCGAAGGCCAAAAATTCAATGTCAGAATGTCGAAGACCCACGATCGAGCAAGGATGCTTAAAGGCCGAAGCACTAACCCAAAGCTTAAGGCCCGAATCCCGAAGCCCAATCCTAAATCCTGAAGGCCCAAGCACAATTCTCAAACTTTGAAGCTTAAATCCAAAGCCCAAAACCCGAACCACAAGGCTTAAAGGCCCAAACCTCAAGCCCTTAATCGGAAGGCTAAAGCCTAAAAATTGAAGCCCAAACCACTAAAGTCCAAGCCTAAATGCTAAAGCCTGATGGCCTAGCCCGAAGGCCAAAGCCTGATGGACAAATGCCCATGCTCGAAGCCTGATGCTCGAAGCCCAAAGCCTGAAAGCCCATGCTAAAAGCTTGAAGCTTGAAGTCTAAAGTGCGAAGGCCAAAGGCCCAATGCCGTAACCTAAACCTTGAAGGTCTATGCCCAAAGACTGAAGCTGGAAAACACAAGTCGGAAAACAGAAGGCCAAACCTTGAATCCCCAAGACTTAAGGCCTAACATTGAATCCCAAAGACCAAAGTTCGAAGGCTGAGGCCCGAAGCCTGAACCACAAATACCGAAAGACAAAGCCCGAAGGCCAAAGCTCAAATTCTGAAGCTTCATGCTCAAATCCTGAATCCTGAAAATACAAAGCAAGAAGCCTAAAGACCTAAGCTTGAAGCCAAAAGCTTGAAAGCCTGAGCTAGAAGCCTAAGGCCTAAAGTCGAATGCACAAGCCCAAAGTTCAATAGCACAAGCCCGAAGCTTGAAGCCTGACGGCCAAAAAATCAACATCAGAATGTCGAAGACCCATGATCGAGCTAGGATGCTTGAAGGCCGAAGAACAAACCCAAAGCTTAAGGCCCTAATCCCGAAGCCCAATCCTAAATCTTAAAGGCCCAAGCACAATTCTCAAACTTTGAAGCTTAAATCCTAAAGCCTAATACCGGAACCACAAGGCTTAAAGGCCCAAACCTCAAGCTCGAAATCGGAAGGCTAAAGCCTGAAAATTGAAGCCCAAACCACTAAAGACTAAGCCTAAATGCTGAAGCCTGACGGCCTAGCCCGAAGGCCAAAGCCTAATGAGCAAATGTCCAAGCCCGAAGCCTATTGCACGAAGCCCAAAGCCCAAGGCCCATGCTGGAAGCTTGAAGCTTGAAGTCTAAAGACCAAAGCTCGACGGCCAAAGGCCCAAGCCCGCAACTGGATGGCCTAAGCCTGATCCATGAATCCTAAGCTCAAAGCCAAATGCTCAAAGGTCCATGCTCACAGCTCCAAGCCCAAAGCCCAAAGCCCAATGCCTGAAGCCCGAATCCAGAATCTTATAGCCCAAAACACACAGTGCGAATGCCAAAGTCCCAATGTCAAAGACTAAAGCCTAATGCCTAAAGCCTAAAACTTAAAGACCCAACAACCGAAGGCCTAAACTCAAATCCTAAAACCCGAAGTTCGAAAGCACAAACCCAAAGCCTGAACCCCACAAACTAAAAGACTAAGCTCGGAGCCTGAAGCTCAAGTCCCGAAGCTTAAAACTTAAAGGCATGGGGCTTCGGGCTTTGGGCTTCATGCTACGTGCTTGACCCTTTAGGCTTTGAACTTCTTGCTACAAGCTTCGGGATTTGGCATTTAGGCATTGGGCTTTGGCCTTTAGGCTTCGGCTTCAGGTTTGGTCATTCAGACTTCAGGCTTCAAGCTACAGGCTACGAGTTTTAAGCATGGGCCTTCAAATGTTCAGGCTACTGGCTTGGGCTTTCGCCCTTTAGCTTTTGGGCTTTCAGTCTTGAGCATCGGGCTTTGGGCTTGGGCCTTTCGAGTTCAATCTTTACACTAGGGCCTTCGGGCTTGGGGCATCAAGGTTCGGGGTTTAGGGTTTAGAGTCCGAAGCTCGAAATCTGAGCCCAAAGTCCTTAAACAGAAGCTTGAAGCCCGAAGGCCAAAACACTGTGCTCAAAGCCCGATGGCAAAAAGCCTTAAATCCTGAAGCACAATAACCAAATTTCGAATCTCTAACTTCGAAGCTTGATGTTTGAGGCCCTTTGGTCCAAGCCTGAAGCCCTAAGGCCCTAGTTCGAATCTCGAAGCTCGAAGGCCCAAGCCCAAATCCCTATGTCTAAAGGCTCAAGCTCAAGCCCAGAGCCCGAAGGCCAAAAGTCGAAGCCTGAAGCCCAAAACTGGAAGGCTCCATAAAGAATTCATCATTGGTGATTGGGAAGTTAGGCATAAGTGTGGAGTCTCTTTGTTAGTTGATCCAACTAATATCACCAGTATCTTTCTTTTCTCTGTGTTTTCATCATAATATTTGCATATTCGATTTTGATTTTTTCAAAATGCACCCCCTTTGGGTGTGTCCAGGGAATTGGTGCTAGATTCCTTGATTAAGTAGTAACTTAAAATGATTCATGACATAACTGATATTGCTCGGTTCTAAGTTATCCAATGGATAATCTGTTGTATATCCACCTTTATTCAACAATGCTTCTTTTGTGTTTTGGAAAATGAGAAACGTTTAGGTTTTAACTTTCGAAGATCGATGCTGCAAGACTTGAAGGCCCAAGCTCAATGCCCAAAGCCCAAAGCTCAAAGCCTAAAGCTCACAGCCTGAAGCCCAAAACTAGAGTTTTATGTCCTGAAGCACAAAGTTTGAAGGCCAAAGGCCCAATGCCGAAGCCTAAAGCATAAAGGTTTAGCCCAAAACCTGATGCCGAAAAGCCCAAGCCTAAAAATCGAAGCTCAACGGATGAAGGCCTAAGCTTGAATCCCAAAGCCCGATATTCGAAGGCCGAAGCCTAAATCTCAAATCCTGATAGCCTAAGCATGAAGCTTGGACTAGCTTGAAGACCAAAACCTGAAGACCGTAGCCCGAAGTTTGAAGCTCGAAGGGTGAAGGCGAATGACTGAAGCTAGAAGCCCAAATTCCTAAGCCTGAAGCCAAAAGCCCAAAGGCCCAAGCTCGCCACAAGGCCTAAGTACGAAGCTTGAATCCCAAAGGCTCAAGCTAGAAGACCGAAGCACAATGACTGAACGCATTAGCTTGAATTCCAAAGCCCGAAGCCTGAACACTAAATACCGAAAGACTAAGCCCGAAGCCCCAAGTTCAAATCCCTAAGCTTCAAACTCAATGGCGAGAGGCCCAAGCCTAAAATAAAAGGCACGAAGCCAAAAGCCGAAACACCCAAGCCTGAAGTTTGAAGCTCAGAGCGCAAAAGCCCATGCCTGAAGCTTTCGGCATGGACCTTCGAGCTTCAGGGTTTGGGATTTAGCCTTCGAACTTTGGGCTTCGGGTTCTAGGCTTTGGGCCTTGACCTTCGAGCTTTAGTTTTGCAATTTCTGTCTTTGGGCTTTGGAATTCTAGCATCAAGCTTGGGCTTTGGCCGTCGGGCTTTGGGCTTGGGACTTCAAGATTCAGGCTTTTAGCATGGGCCTTCGGGCTTTGGGCATGACCCTTTGTGCTTGGGCTTTGATTTTTGGGCTTTGGGCTTCGGCCTTGGGCATTCGTCTGTCGGGCTTTGGCCTTTATGCTTAGCCCATCAGGCTTCGACCTTAAGGCTTAGACTTTAATAGTTTGGGGTTCGATTGTTCGGGCTTTGGCTTTAGGATTTGAGCTTCAAAATTTGCTTGTGGCTTCAGGATTTGGGCTTGAGGCTTTGAGTTTAGAATGTCAAGCATTGGGCTTTTGGCTTGTCCCTTCGCACTTTGGGCTTCGGGATTTGGGTTTTGGGCTTCAAGCATGAGCCTTCATGTTTTAGGCTTCAGTCTTTGGGATTTGATCTAAGGGCTTCGGATTTCGGGGATGCGGCTTTGGGCATGGAGCTTTAGGCTTTAGCATTCGAGCTTTGGGCTTTGGGCTTCAGGCTTCATGCCTTGGGATTCAGGTTTTGAGCTTCAACTTAGAACATAAGCCATCGAGGTTTGTGCTTTATGCTTCCAGCTTGGGCCTTTAGGCTTCAGGTTTTGGGCTTCAGGCTTTGGGCTTCAGGCTTTAGGTTTGGGATTTCAGGTTTTGGGCTTTGGGCTTTGGGTTTGAGCTTTGATCTTAATCCTTTTGGGCTTGGTATTGGGTCTTCGACCTTCTAAACTTGAGCTTATGGCCTTCGGGCTTCTCGCTTCGGGCTTAAGTATTCAAGCTTCAGACATGAGCCTTTGAGTTTAGGCCTTCTGTTTTAGAGCTCAGGCTTTCGAGGTTTTGCCTTCTAATCTTTAGGCTTTTGGCTTTGGCAATCAGCCTTTGAGCTTCGGGCTTCAGGCTTCGGCTTTCAAGTTGGCCTTGGTCCTTCATGCTTGGGCCTTTGGGCTTCGGAATTCAGCCGTCGGGTTTCAAGTTTAGGCCTTGTGTCTTCGGGCTTGGGCTTCGGGCTTTTAGCTTCAGGCTTAAGAATTTGGGCTTCTAGCTTCAGCCATCGGCCTTCAGCATTCGAGTTTCAGGTTTCTGGAAATGGACGGTCCTCGGGCTTCGGTCTTCTAGTTTGCTCATAAAGTGTTCAAGCTTTAGGCTTAGGCTATCAGGATTCGTGCTTCAAGCATGGGCTTATGTGCTTTGGGCTCCAAGCTTTCGGCTTGGGCATTTAAGCTTTAGGCTTCATGCTTTGTGTTTTAGTTTTGGGACTTTGGCCTTTGAGGTTCAAGCTTCGGGATTTGAGCCTCGAGCTCCGGGCTTAGTCTTTTAGTATTTGGGATTTAGGCATTGGGCTTGGGCCTTTGAACTTCGAGCTTCACGATTCAAGCTTAGGGCTTTGGTCATTGGGCTTCAGTTTTGCTTTGGCATTCGAGCTTCAGGCTGCGAGCCTTTAGGCTTTCGGCTTCAATATTGACATTTTGGCCTTCGCACTCAGTGCTTCGGGTTATAAGATTCTGGATTCAAGCTTCAGGCATTGGGCTTTGGACTTTGGGCTTTGGGCATTGGGCTTTGGGCATATTGATCTTTGGGCATTGTCTTTAGGCCTCAGCTTTCGATGTTTAGGCTTCGAGCTTTGGACTTCGAGCTTGAGCCTTTAGGATTTGAGGTTTAAGCATCATGCTTCAGGTTTGAGTTCTAGGCATTGGGCATGGACCTTCGAGCTTTTGTATTGCAACTTTGGTCTTCGGGCTTTATGATTCGGGCATCAAGCTTGGGCCATCAGGTTACGGGCTTCGGTCTTTGGCTGTCGGGCTTTGCACTTTGCACTTCAAGCTTTAGGCTTCTAGCATTGGCCTTCGGGCTTTGGGCATGACCCTTTGGCTTTGGGTTTCGGGCTTCATGTTTTAGGCTTCCGGCTTTGGGCTACGGGCATTCGTCCATCGGGCTTAGGCCATCAAGCTTCAACATTTATGCTTGGTCCTTAGTGGTTTGGGCTTTGATTTTTAGGCTTTCGCCTTCCACTTTTGGGCTTGAGGCTTCAGCCTTTATGCTTCGTGGTTTGGGTATTGGGCTTTAGGATTTGAGCTTTAGAGTTCGAGGTTTGTGCTTGGGCCTTTGGGCTTTGGGATTGGACATCGAGATTCGGGCCTTAAGATTTGGGTTCATATTTCAACCTTCAAGCTTTCGGGCTCAATCTTTGGTCTTTGACCTTTTGGCGTTGAGCTTTTGGGCTTTGGGCTTCAGGCTTTGGTCTTCGCGAATGACTATTCGAGCTTCGATTTTTAGCCTTCGAGCTTTTGGCATCAAGCTTGGATCTTTAAGCTTTTAGCTTTGGCCATCAACCTTTGAGCTTCAAGCTTCGGGCTTCAGGCTTCGCGCTTGGGACTTGGGCTTTGGCCTTTGGGCTTTGGGCCTAGGCCTTCTGATGTCAGACATTGGGCTTGGGCCTTCAAGCTTTCAACCTTTGGGCTTTGGGTTTCAAGTTTTGAGTTTAGGCTTGTGGCTTGGGCGTTCAGACTTTTGGCTTCAGGTTTGAGAATTTGGGCTTCTAGCTTCGGCCATGGGCCTTCGACCTTCCAGCTTCAAGCTACGAGCTACGGTCTTCAGGCATCGATTTTCCAGCTTGCACATAGAGGGTTCAAGCTTCAGGATTAGGCCATCAGTATTTGAGCTTCAGGCATGGGCGTTTGCACTTTGGGCTTTAAGCTTTAGGCTTGGGCGTTTGCACTTTGGGCTTTAAGCTTTAGGCTTGGGCCTTTGGGCTTTAGGCTTGGGCATTTGGGCTTTAGACTTTGGGCCATTGGCCTTTGAGTTTTAAGTTTCGGGACTTGAGCGTCGGGCTCCGAGCTTAGTCTTTTAGTTTGTGAGGTTCAGGCTTCGGGTTTGCGCCTTTGAACTTCGAGCTCTAGGATTCGAGTTTAGGCCTTCAGTCATTGGGTCTTTAAGTTTTAGGCTTTAGGCTTTAGTCGTTGGATTTGGGCTTAAGAGTTCAATATTTAGGCTTCCGGCATGGGCGTTTGAGCTTTGGGCCTCGGGCATTACCCTTTGGCTTTGGGCTTCGAGAAGCTTTGGGATTTGAGCTTGGGGCTTCGGGCATAGTCTTTTAGTATTTGGGGTTCAGGCTTCGTGCTTAGAACTGGGCTTCAAGTTATAGGGTTTGAGCATATGTCTTCGGCTTTGGGATTTGAGACTTTGGTTTGGCTTTTTAATCTGCGGTCTTTGTTCTTCGGGCATCGTGATTTAAGTTTCGGGCTTAGGGCTTTGACTTTCAGCCTCTAGGCAAAAGTTTGGGCTTCAGGTTTTTGGCATCAGACTTTGACTTTCAGCCTTCAGGATTCTGGCTTGGGCCTTCAGGCTTAAGCTTTTGAGCTTCAAGTTTCAAGCATCGGGCTTGGAATTTTGTGTTTCAAACTTCAACTATCATGTTTTGGTGTTGGGTCTTTCGGCTTCAGGCTTTTCACATCGATTGTTGAGCTTCTAACTTCATACTTCAGATATAGGACCTTTTTGCTTTGGGTTTTAAACTTGCTCTTTAGGGCTTTAAGCTTCGAACTTCGAGCTTGGGCTTCAGCCTTTGGGATTCAGCCTTTGGCTTTTAAGCTCGGGCTTTGAAATTCGGGCTTCAAGCTTTAGACATCGTGTTTTGGTCTTTGGGCTTTGTATTTCGAGCTTAGGGTTTTCGGCTTTTAGCAGCGCATATAGGGCTTTAGCCTTCAGGTTTAGGCATCCTGCTTTGGGCATAAGCTTTTGGGTTTCAAGCTTCAAATTTTGGCCTTCTGGTTGGGGCTCTGTCACTTTAGGCTTTAGGCCTAAAGCTTGGGATTATCTTAGGTCATTGGACATCGGGTTACACGCTTTGGGCATATGTGTTCTGCCTTTGTCTTTCGGGCTTGTGCTTGGGTTTTCAGACTTTGAGATTTGACCTTCGAGCTTTGCCATTCAATCTTCGAGATTTAGGCTTTTGGCCTTTATCCTTCCAACTTTAGAAGCATAAAGGTCCAAGCTAGAAATCCAAAGGCCTGAATCGTGAAGAACAAAAGCTAATGCCCAAAGTTTGAAGCCCGAGAGCCCAAGTTCAAATCCCTAACCCTGAAGATCAAAGCCCAAAAGGGCAAGCCTAAACCCTAATATGCGAAGCTTGAATGCCAAAGCCTAAAGTGTGAAGGACCGAGACAAAAGCCTGAAGCGTGAAGGCCTTAGCTCGAAGCACAAAGCTTGAAGCCGGAACCCTGAAGGCTCAAGCCTTAACTTGAAATGCAAAGCCTGGAAATCGAAGCATAAATCTTGAATCCTCAATGCCGATTCTCGAAGCCTGAACCATGAAAACTAAAGCATGGGCCAGAAGGACAAAGTTCTAAGGAGAAATCACAAAGCCTGAAGGCCGAAGCTTAAAACTTGAAGCACAAAAGCCTAAGCTCGAAGTCCAAAGGCCAAAACTTGAAGGCAGAATCCCTAAGGCCAAAACTCGAAGGACCTAGCTTGAAGCCCAAAACTCAAGGCCTTAATGCCTAAGCCCGATGCTCAAAGTTTGAAGCTCAAAACCTGAAGGCCAAAGCCAAAAGCCAAAAACATGAAATCTGCAGCTCAATGTTTGAATGCATTGCTATGCCCGAAGCCTGAATACTGAAGGAACAACCCCAAAGCTCAAAGGCCAAAGCCTAAAGCCCAAAATCCCAAGCCTAGAGCCTTAAGCTGAAACCTGAAGCCTTAAGCCCATTGCCCGAAGACTAAAGTGCGAAAATAGAAGCCTAAAGGCCCAAGTCGGAAGTCAAATCTTAATGTTCGAATGCTTGGGCCTGAAGGCTAAAGTCCGTTGGCACAAGCTTGAATCCCTAGGCCGGAAGGCTTAGTCCCAAAGCTTGAAGTCCAATGTCCGAATGCCAAAGCCTGAACCTCGAAGCCCAAAGATCAAAGTCCAAGCCTGTAGGACCAAGTCTGAATCCCAAAGCCTAATGGACTAAGCCCAAAGGCCTAAGCGTCAAGCTAGAAGCCACATTCTCAAAGATCTAAGTCTGAATCCCGAAGCTTAAAGCTCGAGTCCCAAAGGCCCAAGACCGATGCTCAAAGATCGAAGCCTGTTGCCTAACGGCACAAGCTTGAAGCCCAAAGCCTGAAGCTCAAAGCACATAAGCCGAATGTCGAATTCTGAAGGCCAAAATTCGAAGCCCAAAGGCCAAAACCTGAAGCTTGATGCCTCGTACATAAAGCTGAAGGACGAAATAAAACCTCAATGCCCCATGGCTGAAGGAACAAGCTTGAATCCAGAAGCTCGATGGATGATGGCCTAATCCCAAAGCGCAAAGTCCGAAGACCTAAGCTTGATGCTTGAATACTAAAGCTCATTGCCTGAAGACCCAAAACTGAATCCTAAAGACTAAGCCCGAAGCTCGATGCTCGAACCCCAAAAGGTTGAATGCGTGATGTAGAGCCAGACCATTAGCGACAGTGACTTCGTTCTTAGATTATCCGTCTTCATGGACTTTCAAAAACAATGGTATCCGATCGTGATACTCGATTTATAAGTTATTTTTGGAAGACATTATGGAAAAAGATGGGTACTAAGCTCTTATTTTCTACTGCTTATCACCCACAAACAGATGGGCAGACGGAAGTTGTTAATCAAATCTTAGGAGACTTACTTCGGTGTCTGGTTAATGATCATACTTCTAGTTGGGATTTGGTGTTACTCACGGCTGAGTTTGCTTGTAACAGCTCAGTCAATAGATCGACTAGTATGAGTCCTTTCATGATAGTTACAGGTTATGAGCCTAGGAAATCTATAGATCTTATAAAGTTACATGTGTCATATAGGACAAGTGAGTTTGCATCATTTTTTGCACAGCATATGCATAATTTGCATGAGGAGATTAGGCAAAAATTGGCTTTAAATTATACTAAATACAAAAGTATTGCAAATTCACATAGACGAGTAGTGGAGTTTTCTATAGGAGATTATGTAATGGTCAATGCAAATTCAGTTAGATTTTCTTTAGGAAAATCTAAGAAACTTACTGCAAAGAAGATAGGACCATATCAAATTATCAGGAAGATTAGCTCTAATGCATATGAACTTGATTTACCTGACCATATGGGGATCAATCTAGTTTTCAATGTATCAGATCTTGTTCTTTTTCATAAGCCACTTTCTAATTATATTTATCCTTCTGAGTCTACTCCACCTACCTCCACTAGTTCAAGTTCGACTTCAAATCTCAGTCTTATACCCAGTCATGAACCAAAAAAGCCAGTGATAGCATCTAAATTTGTAGTCTCTCTCCCTTCTGAGCCGACAATGCCACCGGTACAGCATATACTTGAAGAGATTTTGAGTGATCAAATTACTTTTACTACTGATGGGTTATTGCACAAGTTTCTTATCAGATGGAGAGGTTTGTCACCTACAGATGATTCATGGATTACCTATGATGAGCTAACACATCTTCATCCTAGCTTACTAAAGGAGTACTGCAACAATCTTTGACAGAGACAAATTTTTCGAAGCCGGGGAGGGTTGATGCAGAGCCAGACTATCAGCGACAGCGACTTCGTTATAATCTATGACGTCGAGCATAGATTATAACAATTTATTTGCTTGTACATGGTTATCTTATTTTTGCATTTTGTTCGAGTTGTTCGGAGTCATACATTATATTTATATCGGTGGGAATGCCCACTTTGATGTCATGTATATGTGGTGGGTGAGTCTAAGTCTTATGTGTGAGTCAGATCAAATTGGGTTCAAGAATAATTCATTTTGAACCAATTTGATTCAAAGTTAGGCAAGCTTGGGACCTTTTCATGATGCAGCTGAAATAGGAATACTTGGTTGCAATTTCACCTTTATTAATCATTTCCAAGCCTAATTGAATCGAGGCATTCTTCTGTCGACCGCTCGCTCGGGCGCTCTGCGCTCCGGTTCCCCATAATGCGTCGCGCCGGCTTCTCCGAGACTAGAGGCGGCCGCGTCCGCTTCAAATCTTGGTCGCGCCTACTTCGCCGAGCCAGAGCATGGCCATGCTTACTTTGCCGAGCCCGATTGTGGCTATACTTCGCTCGGGAGCCCCTATTTCTCCCAGTCGTGCCCACGTCCAACAAATTCCACAAGTTTCTCAGCACGTCATCCACGTCTTCGCGCTTGGCTAGCAACCTCCGGTCCGTTTTTCCTCTTCTATAAAACGAGGGAGCTTGGAGTTGCAGAAGAGGATATTGATGAGTTTTCTACCAGAGTTTGAGTTGAGAGTTTCTCCTTTCTCGGTGCAGGAGGCGCTGGTTCAGATCGAGAACACAGAGGGGCTGCAGGTTTCCCAGGCTTGAGGTTCTCGTAAAATTGGACTTTATTCTCTAAAATTTTGCACTTTGCTTCTGTTCCTGTTTTGGGTCTTGTTGGTATAACTGGAATATTATTGCCAAAATTACTGATGCATGTTCTGTTGGAATCAGAATTATTATTAAAGTTAATTCCATTTGATTGGTTTGTGTTCAATTGATTCCATGGTTGCCATTTTGCGTTAATCCACTGATTCTGCCTCTTGTGACTTAAGCTTGGGCTGAAGCATAAAATTAGGTTTATTATCATTTGTCCTACTAACATTGATTATTTGAATGCTTCTGTTCATGTCATTCTCTTTGCTTTTCTCTTTGAGTTGGCTGATGTTAAGTTCAAAGCTCTTACATTGGTATTAATTGACCACCATGCCAGATAATGAAGTTGGATGGATTAGAGATTAACTTTTTAATAATTTGATAGTTTCTTATTTTTATTTGCTTATGTTTCTCTGAAATTACTTGAATCATTTTAATTTTCTTTAGAAAATCTATTAAAATTTATGTGAATATGTAGTTATTGCTAAATAGCATAATTTGCACAACTTAGTTTAATCTCCTCAAATTAGCAGCATGATATTGTATTTAGATCGCATTCATAATAAGGGATTTTATAATATTGGTTAATGGGTCTTTGATCTAATTATTATCATATCTAACGGCTGGTTTACCTAAGCACGTGTCTTTATTGGTCGTGTGATTTACTTAAGTAACCCTCGCGCGGCATCAATGCGGATGCTCGAAGCCACATGCATAAGCTTGAAGCTAGAAAGGCCAAGCTCAAAGGCTGAGACCCGTAGCTCGATGGCCTAAGCCTGAAGCCTAAAGACCAAAATCTGAAGGTCCATGCCCCACGCTTGAAGCCTGAAGGCCTAAGCATGAAGCTCAAAGCTTGAAGCTTGATGGCCTAAGCATGAAGCTCAAAGCTTATAGTCCTTTGCGAGAAGCCCAAAAGCCCAAGCTCGATGCGTGAAGCCAGAACCCTGAAGGCCTAAGATTGAAGTGCCAGCCCAAGGCCAAAAGTCGAAGGCCCAAGCCTAGAGCCTGAAGGCCCAAGCCCAATGCAAAAAGCCTGAAGCCCGAAGGCCCAAGCTCAAAGCATGAAGCCTAAAGCCCAAAGCCCAAAGCCCAAAGCCCAAAACCTCAAAGTGTAAGCCCAAAGCCCAAGCCTGTAGGGCTAAGCCTAAGGCCCGAAGCCTGAAGGTGGAAGGCCTAAGGCCGAATCTCAAAACACGAACGCCCATACCCGAAGCCCGAAGCCCGAAGCCCAAAGCCAGAAGGCCGAAGCTCGAAGGCTGAAGCTCGATGGCAAAAGGCTTGATCCCCTAACCCGATGCCCGAAGCCAAAATTTAGAAGGCCCAAGCTCGAAGGTCGAAGTCCCCATGCCTTAAGCCTGATGCACGAAGACAAAAGCCAAACGGCCCAAGCTCGAAGCTCAATGCCCGATTGGTCAAGCTCGAAGCACAAAGCTCGAAGGCTGAAAGCCTACGCTCACAGTTTGAAGTCCAAAGACCCAAGCCAAAATCTCGAAGCCCAAGTTCCCAAACCCAAAGCTTGAATCTGAAAGCTCATAAATCGAAACTCGAAGTTTGTGCGCCCAAGCTTGAAGCCTAAAGCAGGAAGCCCGATGCTGAAAATACCAAGCCCGAAGGCCAAAGCCAAAGGCCCAAAGCTGGAATCCCCAAACTTGATGTCTGAACCCTAAAGGCACAAGCCTAATTCCGAAAATGAAAAGCCTATAGCCCGAAGTATAAAGCATAAAAACCAAGCACATAGAAGAAGCCCGAAGGCCCTAGCCAGAAGCCCAAAGGCCAAAGCCTGAATCATGAAGCACAAAGACCAAATCCCGAAGCCTGAAGCCCGAGAGCCCAAGTTTGAATCCCCAACTTTGAAGATCAAAGCCCATTGGCGAAAGCCTGAACTTTGAAATGCAAAGCTTGAAAGCCAAATCCTCAAGTGTGAAGGCCCTAGATTGAAGCGTGAAGATCGAAGGCCTTAGCTCGATGCACGAATCCTGAATCCGAAGGCCTATGCCTGAAGCCTCAACTCTGAAGTCCCAAGCCTTAGCTCGACACATGAAGCCCAAAAATCAAAGCGGAAAGCCCAAATCCTTAAGCCCAATGCCCAATGTCCGAAGCCCAAAGCATGAAAACCAAAGCACGATGCTAGACCCACAAAGTTCTATGGCGAGATCACAATGCCTGAAGGCCAAGGGTTGAAACCTGAAGAACAAAAGCATAAGCCCGAAGTACCAAGCACGATGCCCAAAAGCCAAAGCCTAAAGCTCGAAACCTGAAGATTCATGCCTAAAGGTTTAAGGATAAACACTAAAACCTGAAAGCCGAAGGCCAAAGGTCTAACCTCGAAGGCCAAAGGCCGAAGTCCAAAGCCCGTAGCTAGAAGCCAGTAGGTTGATGGTCTAATCTCAAAGACTGATGGAGGAAGGACCATGCTTGAATCACCAAATTCAATGGCCAGAGCCCCAAGCGTGAGGGCCGATGACCCAATCGCAAAGCCTAAATCCTAAAGACCTAAGCCCGATGCTTGAATACTGAAGCCCAAAAGTCGAATGTTGAAGCCTGAAGCCTGAAGGCTTACGCCCAAAGCCACAAATCCCAAGCTCAAAGGCTTGGACCCGTCGTCCGAAGGCCTAAGGTTGACACCTAAAGACAAAACCCCAAAGATCCATGCCCAAATCCTAAAGCTCTAAGCTCGTAGTCCTTGCCCGAAGCCCAAAGGGCCAAGCTCGATGTGTGAGGCCAAATCCCTGAATGACTAAGACTGAAACGTCAACCCTAAAGGTCAAAACTCAAAGGCTATAACGTGAAGCCTAAAGCCCAAAGCCCAAAGGCATAACCCCGAAGCCCAAAGCCTATAGGACTAACCTTAAGGCCCAAAGTTTGAAGGCCAAAACCAAAAATCTGAAGGTCAAAGGCCTGAGGCCAAATCCCAAAGTACCAAGGCACATACCCAAAGCCTATAGCCCAAACCTCGAAGCTTAAAGTCTAAAGGCCTAAGCCCGATGGCAAAGGCCCTTTCTCGTAGACCAAAACCCGAAGCCAAAATCCAAAAGTCCCAAGCCTTAAGCCCAATGCATGAATTCCAATGCCCGAAGGCCCAAGCTCGAAGCTCGATTGCCTGTTGCTCAAGCTCAAAGCCCAAAGCTCTAAGCCAGAAGCTCGAAGCCCAAAGGCCCAAGCCTAAAGCCTCAAGCCCAAAGCCCGAGCCTTGTAGGCTTAAGCCTAAAGCCTAAAGCCCATTGCGCAAAGGCCGAAGACCGAAGCACGAAGCCTGAAGGCACAATCCTAAATCCGAAGCCCAAAGGCCCAAGGTCAAAGCTCGAATTTCAAGGATTGAATGCCCAAGCTAGAAGACCAAAGTCTGTTGGCACAAGCTTCAATCCCTAGGCCTGAAGCCTGTAGACTTAATCCCAAAGCTCAAAGTCCAACATTCAAATGCTCTTTCTTGAAGCTTGAAGCTTGAAGCCTGAAGCCCGAAGCCCGAAGACCGAAGCCCGAAGCCCGAATCACAAATCCTATAGGACCAAGTATGAATCCCCAAGCTTAAAGGACTAAGCCCAAAGGACAAAGCCTCAAGCCCCAAGCCACGTTCTTAAAGGTCAAAGCCCATAGCCTGAAGCTTGAAGCTCAAATTCCGAAAGCATAAGCCCGATGCTCGAAGCCTCGTGCCTAAAGGCACAAACCTAAAGCCCGAAGCCCGAACCCTGAAGCTTAAACCCCGAAGGCAAAAACCAAAGCTTGAAGGCCAAAAGTACAAGCTCATACCCTAAGCCCAATGACCAAAACTTGAAGCCCAAAACCCAATGCTTAAAGCTTGTAGCTCAATGGCCCAAGCTCGAAGCTCATAGCCTAAATTCTGAAGGCCAATTTCTAAAGCTCATACTTGGAGGTCTGTCCCCAAAGCCTGAAGTCGTAAAGCCTTATCTGAAGGCTCATACCTAAAGCTCAAATGACAAACACTAAAAGTTGAATGTCGAAGGCCGAAGAATGTCTAAACTCCAAAGGCTGAAGGCTTTAAGCCTGAAGCTAGAATCCCGTAGGCTAATGTTTTAATCTCGATGCTGCAAGGCCGAAGGACCAAGCTGTTACCCCAAGTTCACAGGACAAAGCCCCAAGCTCAAAGGTCAATTGCCCAATCTGAAAGCCCAAAGTTCGAAGCCCTAATCCCGATGCTTGAATAATGAAGATCGTAACTCATAGACCCAAGACCAAATCCCAAAAGCCTGATGCCCCAAGTCCAAAGGTCGAAGATTGAAGCCCAAAGCCATAAGACTGAAGCTAGAAAGCCCAAGCTAAAAGCCTGAGACCTATATTTTAATGGCCTAAGCCTGAAGCCTAAAGACTAAACATGGAGATCCATGCTTAAAGATTGTAGCCCAAGCTCGTAGCCCGACGCTTGAAGGCCAAAGGGCCAAGCTCAATGCGTGAAGCCTGAACCTTGAAGGCCCGAGAATAAAGCGCCAATGCTAAAGGCCAAAATGTGAGGTCCATAACCTGAAGATTGAAACCTAAAGCCCAAAGGCTTGGAGCTCGAAGCATAAAGAGTGAAGCCCAAAGCCCAAATCCCAAAGGTGCAAGCCCAAAGCCCAAAGGCATAAGTTTGAAGCCAAAAGTTTGTACTGCTAAGCATAAAACCCGAGGCTTGAAGCCAAAATTAGAAATTTGAAGAGATTTGAAGGTCGAAGGCCCATACCTTAAGCCCGAAGGCCGAAGCCTGAAGCCCGAAGCCTGAAGCCCGAAGCCTGAAGCCCGAAGCCTAAAGCTTGAAGCATGAAGAACTAAACTCGATGGGAAAAGGCCCAATCTAGTAGCTCAAAGCCCAAAGCCAAATATCAGAAGGCCCAAGCCTGAAACTCGAAGTCTCAAGCCTTAAGCCTAAAGCATGAAGCCCAAAGCCTGAAGTCCCACCCTAGATGCCTGATGCCTGATTGCTCAAGCTAGAAGCAAGATGCTCAAATCCCAGAAGCCTATGCTCACGGTTTGAAGTCTGAAGTCTCGAGCCAAAATCTCGAACCCCAAAGTCCCAATCCCAAAGCCTGAAGCCTAAAGCTTATAGGCATAAACCCGAAGGCATACGCCTAAGCCTAAGGCAAGAAGCCCGATGGCCAAAGCCTGAAGCCCTAAGCTTGATGTTTGAACTCTGAAGGCCCAAGCTTTAGTTACGAAGACGAAAAGCCTGTAACCTGAAGCTTAAAGCATAAATGCCTAAGCTCATAGCATGAAGCTCGCAGGCCTAAGTTAGAAGCCCAAAAGCCTAAGCATGAATCTAGAAGTACAAAAACTGAAGCCCGAAGGTTGAACCCCGAGAACCCAAGTTTGAATCCCTAACTCTAGCAATGAAAACCCAAAGCTGCAAGTCTAAACCCTAAACGTGAAGCCTAGAGGCCAAAGCCTGAAGCGTGAAGGCCCAAGGTTGAAGCCTAATGTCTGAAGGCCTTAGCTCAGCATGAAGCTTAAACCGAAATGCCTAAGGCTAAAGCCTAAATCGTGAAGGCTAATCCTTGAAGTACAAACCCAATTGCCAAAAGCTCGAAGCCCGAAAGCCCATACTCGAAGCCTAAATCCGGAAGGACTAAGCTCAATGGCCAAAGGCTCACTCCTGAAGCTCGACACCCAAAGCCTGAAGCTCGAAGGCCGAAGCCTGATGCTTGAAGGCCGATGCTCGAATCTTGAAGTCCAAAGCTCTAAGCCAGAAGTCAAATCCTAAATCTTGAAGCCCCAGGCTCAAAACCTAAAACTTGAAGGCCTAAGCTCGATGCCCAAAGCTTGGAGCCCAAAGGCCAAAGTTCAAAGTTCAAAGTCCAAATTTCGAAGGCCTAAACTTGAACATGGGAACTTGAAGTCGCAAACCCAATGCCTGATGTTTGAAGCCGACAGGCGCAAACCTGAACCCTAAGGGGTTGAAGTTTGAAACCCGAAGGCCTAAGCCCAAAGCTCAAAGACTAAACCCTGAAGGTCCAAGCCTAATTCTCGAACAAAGAAGCTTGTAACTCGAAGCCTAAAACCCAAAGCCACAAGCTTATAGCTCAAAACATGAAACTAGAAGCTCAAAGGTCCAAGCTAGAAGCCCAAAGACTTAGGCATGAATCCTAAAGCCTGAAACCCGAAAACCAAGACCGAAGCCATAACATCGAAGTTTGAAGCATAAAGCTGCAAGTGTGAAGCCTAAAACCTGAACCCCGAAAGCAATATTCTAGAGCCTGAAGGCCCCATCTCCAACCCTGAAGCCGAAAGCAAGAATGCCTGAGCTCTAAGCTCGGAGCATGAAGCCCTAAGTCCGAAACCCAAAGCCTAAAGGCCCAATCCCGAACCTCGACGTTTGAAGCTCAATCATCTAGGCTAACGTTTAAAGCTCGTAGCCCATTGCCCATAGCATAAAGCCCGAAGGCTAATGGCTGAAGGCCAATGGTCGATGGCCAATAAAAGAAGCCTAAATGCCATAGCTAGAAGCCCAAAAGCACAAGCCCAAAGCCGAAATTTGTAGGCCCAAGCTGGAAGTCTTCTTAAGCTTAACGCTCGAAGGCCCAAGCCTAAATCAAGTAGCTCGAAACCTGAATCATGTTGCCCCAAGCCTGAAGCCCCAAACTCGAAGTCACAAGCCCGAAGTTCAAAGGTATAAGTTTGAAGCTAAAAGTTAGATCATCGAAGCCCGAAGCCCGAAGCTCGAAGCCCAAAACCTGAAGGCCCAAGCTCGAAGCTCAAAGGCCCAGGCCAGATTCTTGAAGCTCGAAGATTGATCCCCGTAGCCAGAAATTCGAAGTCCAAGCCTCGAAGCTTGAAGGCCAAAAGCCAAAGCGCAAAGGCCAAAGGCTACGTCCCGATGCTCTAAGCCCAAAGCCTATAGGCCCAATTCTAAACCTTTAACCCCCAAACCCGAAGGCCCTATCCCAAAGTCGGAACGCTGAAGCCCATTGCTCAAAGCTCGAAGAACAAAAGCGCATGCCTTAAGTCCAAAATTGAAAGGTTGAAGGTACAAGCTCGAAGGCCAAATCCCAATTGCTCAAGCCTAAAGCCTGAAGCCCGAAGCCCAAAGCCTAGAGCTGAAAGGTTGAAAGCAAAAACCCGAAGCCAGCAGCTCAAAGCCCGAAGGCCTAAGCCCTATGCTTAACGGCAAGAGCCCGAAGCCTAAAGCACAAAAGCCCAAGACAAAAGATTGAATAATTGAAGTCCCTTCCTTAAAACTCGAAGCCTATAGCCTCAAGCTCGAAGCTAAAAAAGCTGAATCCTAATGCCTAAAGCCCCAAACCTGAAGCCCAATGCCTAAAGGCCTAACCCAAAAGCCCGCAGCCTGAAGGCCAAATCCCAATCGCAAAGGCAAAATCCCAAAACTCGTAGTAAGAATGTCGAAGCCTAAAGGGTGAAGCACAAAGGCTAAAGCCCAAAGTCCCAAACCTGAAGCCCAAAGCCTAAAGGCCTAACCCAAAATTCCGCAGCCTGAAGGCCAAAGACCAATCCCAATGGCGAAATCCCAAAGCTCATAGCAAGATGGTCGAAGCATAAAGGGTTAAGCACAAAGGCCGAAGCTTGAAGTCTCATGCCCTAAGCAGGAATCCTGATGCCAAATGCCTTATGCACAATACACGAAGCTCGAGGCCCAACGACCGTTGCCTAAAGGTCCAAGCATGAAGCCCCCGAAGCATGCCTAAATCCCTAAAGTATGAAGCTAAATGCTAGATGTTTGAAGCTAGATGTTTGGAGCTAAATGCTTGAAGCCAAATGCTCAAAGCCCTAAGCTTGAAGCTCAAATCCCGAAGGACCAACCCTTAAGCCCAAACCCTAAAGGCCCAAGGCTGAATCACGAAGCCAGAAATCCATGGCCCGAAACCCAAATCCTGAAGGACCAAACTCGATGCCCAGTGTTCTTGAAGGCCCAAGGCCAAATCACGAAGCCTGAAGCTCAAATCTCGTAGGCAAAAAATCTGAAGCCAAAGGTCGATGTCAAAAGAACTAATTCCGAAGGCCAGATCCTGAAGCATCAAATCCTTAGCCTTAAGTTTGAAGGCATAACTCTGAACCACAAAGCCTGAAGCTCGAAAATCAAACACTGAATCCCCAAGTCCAATGCTCAAAGCTCAAAGCACGAAAACCAAAACATGGTGCTGGAAGCACAAAGTTCTAAGTTGAGATCACATAGTCTGAAGCTGAAGCTTGAAAATCGAAGCACAAAAGACTAAGCTCGAAGCCCAAAAGCTTAGAGCCTGAAGACTGAAGCCCTAAGCCAAAAGCCAAATAGAAGCCCGAAGTCCCAAGCTGGAATCTCGAATCCCTATGGCTGAAGCCTGAAGCTCAAAGCACGAAATCCGCAGCTCGATGCCTGAAGGGCATTGCTCTGCCTGACACCTAAAGCCTAAAGGAACCCTAAAGCTCAAAGCCCAAAGTCTGAAGGCCAAAGTTCAAAGGCCTATGCTCCAAGCTTGAATCCCGAAGGCCTATGTTTGAAGCCCGAAGCTCGAAGCCTGAAGGTTGAAGGTTGAATGCCTAAGGCTGAAGCCCATAGGAAGCCCAAAGGCGCAAGCATGAAGCAGAAAAGCTTATGCCCAAATCTGATTGGAAGCCTAAAGCCAAAAGGTCAAACCCCAAGGGACAAAGCCTAAATCCCCAACCCAAAAGATTAAAGCTCGAAGGC
>KZ452016.1:115292-134321 GCA_002786265.1 Apostasia shenzhenica
AGAAGAAGGAGAAGAAGGAGAAGCTCCTCAGTTGGGGCTTTGTTACAAATGAATGAGAGAGCTCCCTATCCTTGAGAGTCCCCCCGGCCTTCCTCGTTGTTTCTTGTTTTTCTCTCCCTGTGGCCGTCTGTTTGGCTGGGACTGTTCAATGGTTTTTATAGCCGTTGACACGCGTAGCTCCACCCTGGTTTCCCGGAGGAAAGGTGATGGGTGAGCTCCGAGCGCCGTTCGCCTGTCACTGGAGAAGTCCGCAGCTGTACAAGAAAGATGATATTCTTTAATGCTGGTACTTTTATGGGGAAGAGCATTTGTACGGAGATCGGCGGAGTTAGGTGAAGCTGATTGTGACAGGCGTTACTTCGTATCCTCGGGTCCGAGGTTATGAAGATCTATTCCTGGATCATCGTGGACGATGGTTGGTCGATCCCTCGTGCCCGAGGTTTGACCTGGGTCAATAATCCTGCAAAACTGGAAAGCTGAGTCAGCAAATCAATCAATCAAGTATAGACCTGTCAGGCGCCACGCGTTCGGCCAGGATGCAGCGCAGGAACCACGTGTTTAACAGTTTGGTATGTCCCCCTGAGTTGATTGATCATGAGTTTGGAATCACAGTAAATGCGGAGGCACTGTGCTCCTAGGCCTTTCGCGAATTCGAGCTCAGCAATGAGGGTTTCGTATTCGGCTTGGTTGTTTGTGATGGGAAATCGTATCTTCCCTGACCTCTTAAGTTAGATTCCCCAGGGGCTGGTGAGAACGACTCCAACCCCTTGAATGTGTTTGCCGAAGGCTCCGTCTACATATAGAACCCAAGGTGGTTGATTCTGTGGTGTCTCTGGTTGTTCAGTTGTGGCGAGCTCGACAATGAAATCTGCAAGGACCTGGCTTTTCGCTACTGCCCTCAAGATGAAGTCAACGTCAAACTCAGAGAGCTCGACCGCCCATTTTTGCAACCTTCCGAAGACTTTAGGGGAGTGAAGTATTTGTCGGAGAGGCTGGTCGGTCATCACCTTTATTGAGTGAGCCTGGAAGTAGTGTCGCAACCTGCAGACAACAGTTATTAGAGCAAATGATAGTTTTTCGAGAGCGGGATACCTGAGTTCGGTTCCATGCAAGGTATGACTGACGTAATGGATGGGGTGTTTGCTGCCCTGCTGCTTCGTAGACCTGGACTGTCGAGACGCAGTTGTCGATGGTGCTGATTTAGAGGAGGAGGTCTTCGCTAGGAGCAGGGGCGGATAGCAGTGGAGGTGAAAGCAAGTACTCCTTCAAGGAATCGAATGCTTGCTGGCAGTTGTTGACCCAGCTAGTGTAGTCTCCATGAAGCACCTTGAAGAATGAGAGACATCTGTCCCCCATCCTGGAAATGAACCTGCTGAGGGCCGTAATTCTCCTATTTAATTTCTGAATGTCTGTTATTGTTCGAGGATGGTCCAGGTCGAGGATAGCCTTAATTGTTTTGGGGTTAACCTCGATCACTCTGGCCGATACCATGTGGCCCAGAAACTTTCTGTAAGCGGCGCCGAAGATGCTCTTGGATTGATTCAGTTTAATATTGTGGACCCAACAGGTCTCAAATTTTTCGTGGAGGTCTTTGAGATGGTTCACTCTGCTCCAGCTTTTGATTAGTAGGTCATCTACGTAAGCCTCCATATTGCGCCCCTTTTGTCCTCGGAAGACTCTGTCGATCATGCGTTGGTAAGTAGCTCCCGCGTTCTTCAGACCGAACGAAATGACTCTATAGCAGAATGTCCCATGGTTGGTTATGAAGGACGTGTGCTTTTCATCTTGTTCTGTCATTCGGATTTGGTGGTACCCGGAGAAGGCGTCCAGGAAACTCATCATGGTGTATCCGGCTGAGGAGTCAACTAGCCTCTCTATCTTCGGTAAGAGGTAGAAATCCTTGGGGCATGCTTTGTTAAGATTGGTGAAGTCTATGCACATCTGCCACTTGCTTGTGCTCTTTTTTATGATGACCACATTGGCCAGCCAGGAGGGGTAGTCGATTTCCCTGATGAAGCCAACTGCGAGGACCTTTTCAACTTCTTCTCGTATGGTGCACTGTTTCTCGCCGCTGAAATTTCATTTCTTCTGTCTGACGGGGGAAATGTCAGCGCTAAGGCTTAGTTTATATTTTGCTATGCTTTTGTCAATCCGGGCAAGTCTTCAAGTCCCCAGGCAAACACATCAAAATACTCAAAAAGTAGCGCCGTCAGAGCGGGAATATTATTTTCAGGAAAACCCTTGGAGATTAGTACAGATTTTCCATCAGAGATGGTTAATGTTGATTCTAGTCATCCGGCGGGAGTAGCTGGTCCCTGGGATCGAGGTGTTTGGTGTGGAGATGAATGTTGGCCTCAAAACATTTCCGGGCGTATACCCTGTCTCCCATGATCGTTGTGATGACGAGCGGTGTTGGGAACTTGATGCAGAGGTGGAAGGTCAACGGCACCATCTGAAATTGCGCCATTGATGGCCGCCCCAAGATCGTGTTGTAGCCAGAAGGTGTGTCTATCAGGATATGGTCTACTGACTTTGTTTCCCGTCTGGGGCCATCTTGAAGGGAGAGGCGCAAGGGAGCAAACCCTGCGAGCCGATAGATGTCGCTGGAAAAGCTGGAGACTGTCATCGAAGGAGGGAGAGATTTGCACTAGCTGACCCCCATTTCTTTGAATGCCTGCAAGTATAGGATGTCAACAGAGCTTTTGGTGTCGATCAAGGTGCGGTGGACATCACACCCTTCGATTTTGGCAATGATGACTATGGGATAGTCGTGGTTAATGCCCCCAGCAGGAAAATCACTTACACCGAAAGTGATGTCAGGCAAAACGGATGGGGTTTCGATGGCATGCACCTGGTGATGACTTGGGGTTGAGCTGATTTAACAAAAGCTGAAGATAGTCAGGACAGCTTTCTTCCCATTAGACTTCGATGGCGAGCAAGTCATGGGAGCCGGTGGTTCGCCTTGGGGGAATAGGGTTTTGGCGGCCTTTGACGGCATCTCTTCGACTTTCTTGTAGCCAGTGAGGTGGCCCTTCTCTATGTACTCACTGACTAGTGCTCGAAAAGAGTGACATTCGTGTAGGAGGTGGCCATAGCGTTGATGGAACTTGCAGTATTTCGATGCGTCCTCACCTGGCTGTGGAGGTTGTCGGTCACCTCTGTTCGAGAGGAAACCCCTTTCCTGGAGGGCCGAAAAGATCTCTTCGATGATGCAAACTTGAGTTGGAGTGCACGGAGTCTCGATGTCAACTTTCTCTTTCCTTGTGGGGAGAATGTCCGGTTCTGAAAGGCTTTCTTAGGGGTACTTTGTTTCGCTTTCGGGGTGACATCCTTTTTTGTCATGCATTGTAGGGTCTTTCCCTGCACTCGCCTTCAATGCTTTCGCATCTTCTTTGTGAATGTGTCTTTTCGGCGCACGACTGTGCCTCCATCAGCATTCTCGGTATGTCATCGACGAATGAATCATAAAGTTTCCCTGGGAGGATGCTGTGGACGAAGATCATAGTCGATCTATCATCTTTGGTGTCCTTCGTCTATGCATTCATCTTCGAGAAGTGGTCCATGTACTCCCGCAGGGATTCATTCGGATGCTGCCTTATTTGCCAGAGTTCGTGGATGGTTCGGAAAGTAGTCTTTGATGTGCCGAATCTAGTCCAGAACTGGTCGGCGAATTGGTTAAAACTTTGGATGGAGCCCTGGGGGATTTCATCGAGCCATCCAACGCCAACCCTGTCAAGGTATTTCAAAAGAGACGACAATTGTATGCATATGAGATGGGGTCTCCTGTCGCCAAGGCGTTCTCAAAGCGTTTGACATGTTGGGCAGGGTCGGTGAGGCTGTTGTAGTCATTGACATTGGGAGCTTTAGAGCTGCGGGGCACAGGGGCGGCCATTATCGTAGGGGAGAAGATCGTGGTCACCTGAAGCTTGAAACCTTTATGTGCAAGCTTTAAGACCAAACCCTGAAGACCATAGCCCAAAGTCTGAAGCTTAAAGGCCAAGGACTGATGGCTAAAGATAGAAGCCAAAATTCTTAAGCCCGAAGCCAAAAGTCTGAAGGATCATGCCTGTAACAAGTTCGAAGGCCTAAAGCCTAAAGCCTAAAGGCCCGATGCCTGCAGGTCGAATGCCCAAGCCCGACTACCGAAGCCCAACGACCGATGGCCTAAGCTTGAATCCTTAAGCTTGAAGTTCGAAGGCCCAAGCCCAAATCCTAAACCCCAAATACTAAAGGACTAAGCCCGGAGCCCGAGGCTCAAATTCTGATGCTTCAACCTCAAAAGCCGAAGTTCCAAGACTAAACACAGTATGAAGCCAAAAGCCAAAATGCCTAAACCTAAATCTTGAAGCACAAAGTGCAAAAGCCAATGCCTAAAGCACGAATCCTGATGGCCTAAGCTTGAAGCTTGAACTCTCTATGTGCAAACTAGAACACCGAAGCCCAAAGACTGTTTCTAGAAACTTGAAGCTCGAAGGTTGAAGATCGATGGCCGAAGCTAGAAGCCCAAACTTTTAAGCCTGAACCAAAAAGCCCAAAGCCCAAGCCCAAAGCCATAAGGCCTAAACTCGAAACCTCAAGCTCAAATCCTAAAGCCTAAATCACGAAGCTCGAGATCGAAGCTTGAAGCTTGATGAACAAAGCCTGATGGTCGAAGATCGAAGCTCAAAACTAGATGATTAAAAGGCCTGAAGCCCGAAAGCCCAAGCCCAAATCCCAAAGTCCCCATCTGGAAGTATGAGTGCCCGAGCCAAACGTCCAAAGTCTGGAGGCCCAAGCCCAAAATCAGAAGTCCCAAGACCGAAGCACGAAGCCTCAAGCCTGAACCCTAAACCTCAAAAGTCATTGTCTAAAGCCTGATTCCCCTAGCCCAAAGTTCGAATCTCAAATCCTGATACCCGATAAAAAGCTTTAAGCCTAATGCCCAATTGCCCAAGCTTGAAATTTGAAGCCCAAAGCACAAAAGCACATGCCTAAAGCTTCAACCCTCCATGTGCAAGCTTGATGACCATAACCCGAAGCCTGAAGCCCAAGCCTAAAAGGTAATGCCTAAAGACAAAAGTCCCATGCCAGAATCTTAAAGAGTGCCAAGCCCAAATCCCAACGATAGAAGGCCTAAGCCCGCAACTAGAAGGCCCAAGCTTGATACCTGAAACCTAAAGCCTGAAGACCAAACTTACAATACCAAGGCTCGAAGGTCTATGCCCAAAGCTTAGAACCAAAAGCCCAAAGTTCAAAGGCTAATGCCTAAACCTCAAAGTCCAAAGTTTGAAGCTCTAAGCCTAAACATCAAAGTCCCAGGCCCAAAGCTTAATGCCCAAAGCCTGAAACCTGAAGCTAGAATCCAGAATCTTATAGCTCGATAGACTAAGCCCAAAGGCCAAAGCTCAAATTCTGAAACTTCAAGCTCAAATCCTGAATCCTGAATCCGAAAGCTTGAAGGTCAAAATACGAACCCAAATTTTAAGGCCTTAATCTCAATGCCCAATCCCAAAGCCCAAAGGCCTAGGCTTCTGGTCTTGGGCCTTCTGGCTTTGGGCACAGGCCTTTGCGCTTTGGGCTTCAGGCTTAAGTATTCAGGCTTTAGACATTGACCTTCGAGGTTTAGGGTTCAAGATTCAGGCTTCATGCATCAAGTATTAGGATTTGAGATTCAAACTTTGGCTAGTGGAATCAGGCTTTAGACATTAACCTTTGAGGTTTAGGGTTCAGGCTTAAGGCTTCGTGCTTCGGTCTTTGGCCTTTTGAATTTGGGCTTGGGCCTTCAGACTTCAGACTTTGGGCTCAAGCCCTCGTACTTCGAGATGGGGACTTTGGGATTCGGGCTTGGGATTTTTGGCTTCAGGCTTCAAGCATTTTGATCATCAAGCTTTGAGCTTTGGTCTTCGACCATCGGGCTTATTCATCATGCTTTGAGCTTTAATCTTTGATCGTTGAGCTTCATGATTTAGGCTTTAGGATTTGAGCTTGAGGTTTCAAGTTTAGGCCTTGTGGCTTCGGGCTTGGGCTTCGGGCTTTTAGCTTCACGCTTAAAAATTTGCACTTCTAGCTTCAGCCATCGGTCTTCGGCCTTCGAGCTTCAAGTTTCCAGAAACAATCTTTGGGCTTCAGTGTTATAGTTTGCACATAGAGGGTTCAAGCTTCATGCTTAGGCCATCATGATTCGCGCTCCAGGCATTGGCTTTTGCACTTTGTGCTTCAAGATTTAGGTTTAGGCTTTTGGGCTTTTGGCTTCATTCTTTGTGTTTAGTCTTGGAACTTCGACCTTTGAGGTTGAAGCATCAGGATTTGAGCCTTGGTCTTTGGGCTTAGTCATTTAGAATTTGGGGTTTAGGCTTTGGGCTTGGGTTTTCAAACTTTGAGCTTTAGGATTCAAGCTTAGGCCATCGATCGTTGGGCTTCAGTCGTCAGGCTTGGGCTTTCGACCTGCAGGCTTCGAGCCATTAGGCTTTAGGCTTTAGGCCTTCAAACTTGTGGCTATGGGCATGATCCTTCAGACTTTGGCTTCAGGCTTAAGAATTTGGGCTTCTATCTTTAGCCATCAGCCCTCGGCCTTCAAGCTTCAGGCTTCGAACTTCAGGCACGGGCTTTTAGGCTTCAAATTTTAGGCTTGGGCTTTTGAGCATTAGGCTTCATGCTTTGCATTTTAGGTTTTCGCGATTTGCCTTAGACTTTGAAGCTTTTGGAATTGAGCTTCAGGCTCTAGGCATAGGGTTCTAGGACTTGGGCCTAGACCTTCAGGCTTTGGTATTATAATTTTGGTGTTCGTGCTTTAGGTTTCAGGCATCAAAGCTTGGCTAAAGTTGGAAGTCCGAAAGCTTAAGCCTGAAGCCCAAAGCCATAACCCGAAAGGTCCAAGCATGAATCCCGAAGCTAAAAGCCCGTTGCCTTAAGCTTAAAGCCCAAAGCCTATAGGCTCAATCTAGAAACTTGAATCCCAATGCCTCATAACCAAAGTCTGGGACTTGAAGTCTGAGAGCCCACGCAAAAAGTCTTGAGCTCTAAGCTTAAAACCCAAAGGAACAAACTTGAAAACCAAAACTCGAGGCCTTAATGCCTAAGCTCGATACCCAAATTCCAAAACTCAAAATTCGGAGGCCAAAGCCCAAAGCTAGAAGCCCCAAGTGTGAATGCCCAAGCTAGTTCTGATAAATTTAGTGCACGAGCCTAATGTTTTTAACCCTAAACCCTAATAGAACGCCAAAATTTTTGTATTTTTGGCCTTCAGTATTTGGGCTTTGGCTTTGGTCTTCGGGCTTCAGTATTCTACTTGGGCTTTCTAATTTCGTGGTTCAAGCTGTAAGCTTGGGCCTTCAAGATTCATACTTCAAGCTTCAATTTTTGGGTTTTGGATTTTGGTTGACAACTTCAAGCTTCAGTATTATAGTTTGGGACTTTGAGCTATGAGCATGGGCCTCCGGTCTTCGTGTTTCAGGCTTCAAGCATCAAACTTGGGCTTCAGTCTTCAAGTTTCAAGCTTGGGCCACAGGCTTTTGGCTTGGTTTTGGATTATGGTTGACGACTTCTAGCTTCAGTATTATAGTTTAGGACTTTGAGCTACGGTCTTCGTGTTTCGAGCTTCGAGCTTCGAGCATCGAACTTAGGACTCAGTCTTCAAGTTTTGAGCTTGGGCCACAGGCTTTCAGCTTTCTTCTTTAGTCTTGTGCTTTTGGGCTTCACGCTTTAAAAGCAGGAGCCTTAAGGCTTGAGGCTTTGGCTTTCATGCTTTAGGTTTTAAGCTTTAGGCAAATGCTGACAGACTTTGATCATTGGGGTTAGGGATTCAGGCTTGGGCTCTTGGGCTTCAAGCCATAGGCTTCGGCTATGAGGCATTGGGCTTCAAGCTTCAGGCTTGGGCCTATAGGCTTCAGGCTTTCGCTTTAAGGCTTTAAGCTTAAGGCAACAGGATTTTAGCTTTAGAATTCAAGCTTCATCCTTTCGAGTTGTGGCTTTGGGCATCAGGCTTAAGCCTTCGGGCATCGGGCTTCCAACTTTTGCCTTCAGGCTTGGGCCTATGGGCTTTGGGCTTTATGCTTGGGGTTGGGACTTCGGGCTTCGTGTTTTGGGCTTTAGGCTTAAAGCTATAAGCTTCTATCTTCGAGATTTAGGCTTCTAGCTTTGGTTTTCTGGCTTTAGGCATTAGGCTTTAGTTTAGCAACTTTGGGCTTCGATCTTCGGGGATAGGTATTCAGGTTTGGGCCCTCAAGGCCTGAGCTTTCGGGCTTCATCTATTTGGCTTAAGGATTCGAGTTTAGTCCTTTGTGCCTCGGGCTTGAGCCTTCAGGATTTGGACTTCGAGATACAAGATTGGGCCTTCGGTCTGTGGGCTTTAGGCTTAGGCCTTCGGGATTTGGGCTTAGACTTTTGGGCTTCTTCTTGGGCCTTCGAGCTTTAGGCTGCAAGATGATTCTTTTCGAGCTTGGGCCTTTGAATACACATCAATTCTTGAGCTCCGCTATTATTTGTTACATTCAAATCTCTTATTTCAATCCAAGGAATAAGAAAAAAAAAGAAATATTGTCTGTCTAGACATGTCTTTTAATTAATTCAATAATTTAATTAATTAAAAAGATGATGTTTATTCTGTAAAAGCGCTCTATTTTAATTAATTAAAGAGTTGCAGTTATTTTGAAAAGGCATGTCTTTTGATAATTTAATTAATTAAATGATGCATTTATTTGGATATAAATAGAAAGAAAAAAATTATATTTTATTAAAATGGGCTGTAAGCTTCAAACATGGCACTTCAAGGTTCGTACCTTAGGCTTCAGATTTCGGGCTTTGGACATCGGGTTTCAGTCTTCAGGCTTTGGGCTTTCGGGCATCGGGCTTTGAGTGTCGAGCTATGGGCTTCGAGCTATGGGCTTCATGTTTTGGCCTTCAGGGTTCAGGCTTCAGGCTTAAGGCTTCGAGGATCAAGCTTCGTGCTTCGGTATTGGGATTTGGGCATCAGGCAATGGGCTTTGACCTTCGGGATTTAGGCTTCGGACATTGGGAATCAAGCTATGGGATTCGAGCTTTGGGCTAGGGGCATCAGGCATTGGGCTTGGTCTTTTACCTTCAGTATTTGGGCTTTGGGCTTTGGTTTACGAGCTATAGTATTTTGGCTTGGGCTTTTTGGTTTCATGCTTCAAGATGCAAGCTTAGGCCTTTGTGATCCATACTTCAAGCTTCAAACTTCGATCATTGGGCTTTGGATTTTGGTCGACAGGATTCGAACTTCAGAAAAATAGTCTGGGACTTTGGGCTACAGGCTTGGGCATTAGGCAATGGGATTTAGGTTTGGGCTTTAGGCTTGGTCTTCAGGCTTTAGGCTTGAGCCATTAGGCTACAGGTTTTAGGGTTTAGGCTAGTGCTGATAGGCTTTGATCTTTGGGGTTAGGATTCAAGCTTGACTCTTAGGCTTCAAGCCTCAGGCATCAGCTTAGAGGCATTAGGCTTTGAGCTTCAGACTAGAGGCATTGGAATTTACGCTTTGGCTTACGAGCTTTAGATTTTGGGCTTCAGGATAGTGCCTTCGGGCTTCAATCTTCTTGGTGAAGGATTAGAGCTTGGGCCCTCAGGCTTCAAGCTTTGGGCTTTGACTCTTGGCCCTTCAAGGTTTGGGCATAGGCTTTTGGGCTTCTAGCTTGGGACTTTGAGCATTCTAGCTTCGTGTTTGGGGGTTAACGAAATTCAAACTTCAGAAATACAGTCTTGCAAGTCCTTCAGTCTACGTGTTTTGAGCATCGTGCATCAAACTTGGGCCTCGAGCTTTGACCTTCGAGCTTAGGCCACAAGCATTGGGCTTTAGGCTTGGGCTTTTGGGCTTCAGGCTTTATGCTTAAGCCATTAAGCTATAGGTTTTAGGATTTAGGCTAGTGCTGATGGGCTTTAATCTTCGAGGTTAGGGATTCAGGCTTGACTTTCGGGCTTCAAGCCTCAGGCTTTGACTTTGAGACATTAGGCTTCAAGCTTCAGGCTTGGGCATATCGGCTTCACGGTTTAGAATTTAGGCATCAGGGTAGGCCCTCGGGCTTCAAGCTTTAGGCTTTGACTCTTAGCCCTTCAAGGTATGGGCTTTGGCTTTTTGGCTTCTAGCTTGGGACTTTGAGCGTTTGGGCTTCGTGTTTTGGGCATTGAGCTTGGGCCTTGAGCTTCGATCCTAACACTTTGGGCATCTAGCTTTGACCTGTATGCTTCGAGCGTTGGGCTTTGATCTTCCACTATGGGCCTTAAAGCTTCAGGCTTAAGGCTTAGCCAATTGGGCTTTTTGCTTCAGGTTTTCTTAGGATGTTGGGATTCAGTTATGGGCATAAGCTTTGGGCTTCAGGTGTAGACCTTTGGCCTTCCAAATTGGGCTATGGATTTTGGGCCTAGGCCTTCAAGTTTTGGGCTTTAGGCTTCATGCTTGGGCTTTCAAGGTTCGTATTTTGGGTTTGAGCCTTGGGCTTTATGGTTACGGCTTCGAGCTTTTATTTTCGAGATTCTAGCTTCGAGCTTCGAGCTTCGTGCTTTGGGTTATGCGCTTTGGGCTTCATGTTTTGGCCTTCGAGATGCAAGCCTCATGATTAAGGTTCCAGAGATCCAGCTTCGTGCTTTGGTCTTGGGCCTTCTGGTTTTGGGCATGGGCCTTCTGGTTTTGGGCATGGGCCTTCGCGCTTTGGGCTTCTGGCTTAGGCATTCGGGCTTTAGACATTGACCTTTGAGGTTTAGGGTTCAGGATTCAGGCATCGTGCATCGGGTATTAGGATTTGAGTTTCAAACTTTGGTCTAGGGGAATCAGGCTTTAGACATTTACCTTCGAGGTTTAGGGTTTAGGCTTAAGGCTTTGTGCTTCGGTCTTGGGCCTTCCGAATTTGGGCTTGGGCCTCCAGACTTTAGACTTTGGGCTCGGGCCCTCGTACTTCCAGATGGAGACTTTGGGATTCGGGCTTGGGCTTTCAGGCTTTAGGCTTTGGGACTTTTGATCATTTAGCTTCGAGCTTTGATCTTCTACCATCGGGCTTTATTCATCAAGCTTCGAGCTTTGATCTTCGAACATTGAGCTTCATCATTTAAGCTTTAGGATTTGAGCTTGAGGTTTCGAGTTTAGGACTTGTGGCTTCGATGGGCTTCATGCTTGTAGCTTCAAGTTTAAAATCTTGGGCTTCGAGCTTCGGCCATTGGTCTTTGGCCTTCAAGCTTCAAGTTTTCGGAAATAGTCTTTGGGCTTCAGCATTCTAGTTTGCATATAGAGGGTTCTAGCTTCAAGCTTAGGCCATCAGAATTCGTGCTTTAGGCATTGGCTTTTGCGGTTTGTGCTTTAAGATTTGGGTTTAGGCATTTGGGCTTTTGGCTTCATAATTTGTGTTTAGTCTTAGAACTTCGGCCTTTAAGGTTAAAGCATCAGGATTTGAGCCGGGCTTGGGCTTTCGACCTGCAGGCTTCGGGCCTTTAGGCTTTAGGCTTTAGGCCTTCAAACTTGTGGTTACAGGCATGAACCTTTAAACTTTTGGCTTCGAGCTTAAGAATTTGGGCTTCTATCTTTAGCCATCGGCCCTCAGCCTTCAAGCTTTAGGCTTCGGGCTGCAGTCTTCAGGGTTTGGTCTTCATGCTTACACATAAAGGTTTCAAGATTCAGGCTTAGGCCATCAGGATTTGAACTTCAGGCACGACTTTTAGGCTTCAAATTTCAGGCTTGTGCTTTTGAGTATTAGGCTTCATGCTTCGTATTTAGGTTTTCATGTTTGGCCATAGAGTTTGAAGCTTTGGGACTTGAGCTTCGGGCTCTATGCATAGGATTGTAGGCCTTGGGCCTGGACCATCAGACTTTGGTATTGCAATTTCAGTGTTCGGGCTTTAGGTTTCAGGCGTCATAGCTTGGACCTTCAGATTGCCCGTTTGGGCTTTCAGTCGTCAGATTTGGTCTTAGAACTTCAAGATTTAGGTTTCGGCATGGGAGTTTGAGCTTTGGGCCTTGGACATGACCCTTTAGCCACGGGCTTCAGGCTTCGGGCTTTTTTTTAGGCATTCATCCATCAGGCTTTGGCCTTCGGGCCTAGGCCATCAGGCTTTAGTATTTAGGCTTAGTCTTTAGTGGTTTGGGCTTCAATTTTTTGGCTTTGGCCTTTCAATTTTTGTCTTGATGCTTTAGCCTTTGGGCTTCGTGCTTTGGGTTTTTGGGCTTTAGGATTTGAGCTTTAAAGTTCAAGAATTGTCCTTGAGGCTTAGAGCATTGAGATTGGGCTTCGGGATTTGGGACTTAAGCTTTGGGTTTGAGCTTCGACCTTCTGGTTTGAGCTTCGACCTTCGGGCTTTCGGGCTCAGTCTTGGGTTTTTGACCTTCTACCATTGAGCTTTTAACCTTTGGGCTTCAGGCTTGAGAGTTCAAGCTTCGGACTTGAGCCTTCAAGTTTAGTCCTTCTAGCTTAGAGCTCAGGCCTTTTGGGCTTCTGGCCTTGGCCATTAGCCTTTAAGCTTCAGGCTTCGGCCTTTGGGCTTCGGCTTTCAGGTTGGCCTTTGGCCATCTAATCTTGGGCATTATGCTTGGGTTTTAGACTTCATGTTTAGGCCTGTGGCTTGGGTCTTCAGACTTTTGACATCAGGCATAAGACTTTATGCTTCTAGCTTCGGCCATCGAGCTTTGGTTTCAATTTTGATCTTTGGGCTTTAGGATTCAGGCGCCAAGCTTGGTCTTTGGTCGTCGGGCTTTGGGCTTGAGACTTCAAGTTTTAGGCTTCCGGCATGGGCCTTCAGGCTTGTGGCATGACACTTTGTGCTTGTGCTTTGGGATTCAGGCTTTAGGCTTCAGGCTCGGGCTTTAGGTTTTGGGCTTGTGCATTCATCTGTCCGACTTTGGCCTTTATGCTTAGGCCATCAGGCTTCGGCCTTTAGGCTTGGTCGTTAGTGGTTTGGGGTTCAATTTTTGGGCTTTGGCCTTTTAATCTCAGGCTTGAGGCTTCAGCCTTTTGCCTTCATTGTTTAGACTTTGGCTTTAGGATTTGAGTTTCAGACTTTGCTAGTTGTGCTTGGGCTTCGGGCTTAGGCCTTTAGGGCTTCAGCTTTGACCTTATGCCATCCGGTTGTGGACCGTTTGGGTCATGCTTCATGCTTTAGCCTTCGAGTTTAGGCTTTCATTATTTGGGCTATAGGCTTTGGGCTTCTAGCTTCGGGCTTTGGGCTTTGGCTTTCAGGTTTTGGGCCTCAACTTTCACCCTTTGGCCTAGCACTATGTGGCTTCAGGCTTGGCGCATCAGCCTTTAGGCTTTTGGGTTCAGGTTTGGGCTTTCGTGCTTAGATCTCGGCTTCACATTGCAGGGTTTGAGCATATGTCTTCAGCTTTAGGATTCGAAGTTTGGCTTTTTAAACTGCGAGCTTCAAGCTTCGGGCTTGGGGATTTAGGTTTCGGGCTTAGGGCTTTGACTTTCAGCCTCTGAGCTTTGAGCTTTGGGCTTTGGGTTTTAAGCATTAGACTTTGGCTTTCAGCCTTCAGGCATGTGGCTTGGGCCTTCGGGCTTAAAGCTTTTGAGGTTCAAGTTTCAAGCATCGGGCTTGGAATTTTGTGTTTCAGACTTCAATTATCAGGCTTTGGTGTTGGGTCTTTCGGCTTCAGGCTTTTAGCATCGCTTGTTGAGCTTCTAACTTTAGGCTTTAGATATAGGACCTTCATACTTTGGGGTTTAAACTTGCTCTTTAGGGCATTAAGCTTTGAACTTCGAGCTTGGGCATCGGCCTTTGGGATTCGGCCTTTGGTGTTTAAGCTTGGGGTTTGAAATTCGGGCTTCAAACTTTAGACATCGTGGCTTTGTCTTTGGGCTTTGTATTTTGAGCTTAGGGATTCATATTTTGGGCTTCGAAATTTGAACTTCGGGCTTCGGGCTACGTGTTTTAGGCTTCGTGCTTCAGGCTTTTAACAATGCGTTCAAGCCTTTAGACTTTAGGTTTAGGCATTCTGTTTTAGGCCTCAGCTTCTGGGTTTCAGGCTTCAGATTTTCGCCTTCTGGTTGGGGCTGTGTGGCTTTAGGCTTTAGGCTTTAGTCTTTAGGCTTTAGTCCTTAGGGCTGGGATTTTGTGCTTAGGTCATTGGACTTCAGGTTACGGGCTTTGGGGATATGTGTTTAGCCTTTGGCTTTCAGGCTTGTGCTTGGGTTTTCAGACTTTGAGCTTCGACCTTTGGGCTTCAGCATTCAAACTTCGAGATTTAGGCTTTTGGGCTTTATCCTTCAAGCTTTAGCCTTCGGGTTTTAGCCTTCTAGTTTTGGGCTTCGGGCTTCAACTTTTGGCTTTTGGGCTCTGGCTTAGGCCTTCGGGCTTTTTGCTTCACTCTTTGGACTAAGCTTTTGGGCTTTAGGCTTCGGGCATTTAAGCTTTTAGCTTTAGGCTTTAGGCTTTAGGCTTTAGGGGCTTTAGGCTTCAACATTGGCCAAACATTGGCACAACATTGGCACAACATTGGCACAACATTGGCCCTTTGGTCTTCACACTTTGTGCTTCGGGGTATAAGATTTTGGATTCGAGCTTCTGGCATTTGCCATTGGGCTTTGGGCATTTTGATCTTTTAGCATTGAGCTTTGGACCTGGGCCTTCGACCTTTAGGCTTCGAGCTTCGGACATCGAGCTTGGGCATTTAGGCTTTGAGATTTAAGCATTAGGCTTCAGGATTTAGGCTTTAGCCCTCGAACTTTGGGCTTCTAGTTCTAGGCTTTGTGGTGGGGATACGACGACATCGGACCGTCGATTTGTATACTCTCGACGGCCGAGATCTCAGCACATGGCGTCGATCTGGATGGAGGATTGATCTGCAGATTTGGCAGCTGGCACGAGTGGTAGCTGATCGTGGATTGGAAATTCCCATTTAAATCAATTTATTGATTTGAATGGAATATTCCAAATTTTGGGAGGATCTCGTTTATTTCCTTCTATTTTTAGTTATTCACATTTGGCATGTTGTAATCAGTTTTTATTTTCGCATTTATTTCTGCAATTTGAAATTCTATTGTAATCGCCTATATAAAGGCAAGAACTTGTACTATTTTTTTTTTATCTTGGAATGAAATTATTTTAAGTTGAATATTATGCGTTATATCCCGGTAAAGGGAAAGGTTGGGGCCTTGGGTGAAAATCCCTAAATACCTTAAAGAAATTTAAGGTATTTCTCCAACCTTTCTCGCCTTCTGAATCATGATTACAGCTCAATCAGAAATCCAGGCCCCTACAAGTAATTTTCCAGCCCTAATTTCCCAAACAGAACCCCGATCGGCTCTGTCGCTGACTCCGCACTCCCGCCGCCCGATCCTTCGCGGGACCAGCTCCGCCCGCCCTCACCGCCGTCCGGCGAGCTCGCCGGCCGCCGCTGATCGTCGCCGCTGCTCGTCGCCACCAGCCCCACGTGCCGACAGCAGCGCCCGCACCCGTTCCCACGACCGCCTTTGCAGCGCCCGACTTTGCGTCCGCCTTCGCGCTGCCCACAGACCTTCAGCGAGCGCCGGAGACTTCGCCGCCGGTCAGACCTGTCTCGCCGCCTCCCCTCACTTCGTTCGGCCGCACAGTGCCTCGTCGCGCCCAGCCCGGCCGAGCCGCGCTCTGTCTGGCCGAGCCGCACCTCGCAGCGCTGCGCCCGGCAGCCCCGTGCCTCACCGCGCCTCGCTGAGCCCCGCCCAGCCCGGCCGCGTGTCGCCTCGCCTTGCTCGGCTGTGCCGCACCACTGGTCGGCGAGCTCCTCACATTTTCAGCTCACCGCTCTGTTCACCCGCACCTCCCCCTTTGCCTTCTGCTCGTCTGCCTCGACATCATTTGCTTTAGGTCGCCCTGACTCGTCTCTATGGTGTTGGGATCTCAACTTGAGGTAAATCTGAATACCCACTGAATATTCTGAATATCTTCGAGATCTTGTAGTGGCGTCTGTTATCAGGATTATTTGATTTGCTCACCTGTGTGATCCGAACATTATTATGCGATTAAATTGTTGTTGGGTGATACTATTTGCGAGCATACCTATATTACTGCGTATCCCTAGATCTGACGTGTTGAGATAAAGTTGCCTAAAATTAGTTGGTAAATTTGTTAAATATTATTTGAGCATGCTTCTAAATATTTGAAATTGATTTACTTCTCGACCTTATGATTTCTTGATTATTGCATAACTATTGTCAGCAAAATTCCTAGGATAAATTTTATGTCATTTGTTAAACTGCTTACTGTTCTCTAATTAAGATTGCATCACGCATATTGTCCCGCATTATCTGGTATCAGAGCATGGTTGGAATAGGGTGCATTTAGGCATATTTATTTGTCTGTATATGCCCACTAGGTCTGGTTTAGAATACACTAGGTCTAGTTCCCCTATCCCCATGGATCCCAAATTAGAGACTATATTGACCACTCTCATGGCTAGAATAGACTGTCTGGATGATATAAAAATTAAACTGGATGAGATGAGTGATCGAGTCGCCCGCATTGAGGTTGAGCGACGCACCCACACCTCAGAAATTGAGGTCGATCAGCCTAGGAGAGAGCCTACTGTTAGGAGGCCTATTCACCAGCCTACTGGTCAGGCTTATGAGCCCCGTGATCCTGACGAAAACTACCTGCGCAGTATTAAGGTGGAAGCTCCTAACTTTGATGGCACATTAGATCCCAAGGCATACATAGAATGGGAGGATGGTATGAATCACTATTTTCAGTGGTATATCATGAGTGAACAAAGAAAAGTCATGTTTGATAAAATGAAGCTCACCTTGCAAGCAAGGCTTTTTATTAGCAACGTTCAGAGTCTGCGCCAGCGCCGTGGCCTAGAGCCAATTGAGTACTTGAACGAGTTCAAGGCGATCATGAGGGAAAAGTACGTTCCCATCACATATCATGATCGACTCCATGATCAGTGGCAGCGCTTGACTCAAGGAACGCGCTCTGTGACTGAGTATATCGCTAAATTCGATGAATTTATGATGTGATGTAGTGAGGCTGAGAGTCCTACGACTACCTTATCCAGGTTTAGAGCTGGATTAAGGGAGGATATACAACGCGAGTTATATTTACGTCGTATCGCTACGCTCGAGGAGGCTTATCAGATGGCCCAGGACTACGAGCGATTTCAGAAGCCTTTTGTCCCCTGACATACTGATACTCAGGAGGGATATACCTCTATAAGACCAGCACCTATAGGTGTTAAGCCGTCTGCAACTTCTGCTCCTGTCAGTCGCCCACATTTTTCTAAAGAGGAAAAGGGCAAGGCTGTAATTGGCGAGTCCTCACGTAGCAATACCGGACGTCCACTACATTGTTTCCGGTGCCAAGGCTTTGGCCACATTGCTGCTGAGTGTGCCTCCAAAGCATTAATGATAGAGCAGGTCCCTGAGGATGCTCCTCTATTTGCTGAGAGCATGGAGCCGACTTATGTTGCTGATCCCGCATATGCGGAGGAATTTGAGGAGTATGAGGAAGAGGTTTGCGATCATACTACTGATTCTACTCCTCTAGGAGTAGTCAGGTGTGCTCTGGCACAACCTAAGGAGAGTGAGGACTGGCGTAGAATGTCGATCTTTCATACATACATTAAAATAAATGAAAAGATCTGCAAAGTTCTTGTCGATAGTGGAAGTTGTATTAATGCAATTTCCACTAAGACCGTCTCGTATGTAGGGTTGACCACGGTTGATCACCCACATCCTTATCGAGTAGCGTGGATCGATGCCTCCTCCATCGAGGTTAAGCACCAGTGTCGAGTTCCTATCAGCTTCAACTCTTATCAGGAGAACATTTGGTGTGATGTACTACCGATGGAGGTAGGAAGCGTGATTCTAGGTCGGCCTTGGCTATATGACCTAAATGTTACATTATTCGATTGCTCGAACTCTTGTGCTTTTAAGTACAAGGGTGATCACATCGTGATCGGTCCATCGCCACCGCGATTGACCTCAAAGTGAGCAACAGTCGCACCAAAGAAACCCGACAAGAAGAAGGAACTCCACCTGATTAGCGCTAGCGAGGTCGAGAGAGAGATCACATCAGGAGGGTTTGTTTGGGCCATTGCCATTCATGAACTCCATGAGGCCCCCACCGCCGAGCACCCACCTGAGGTGATCCCACTATTGAGTAAGTTAACTGAGATCTTTCCTGACGATCTCCCGGATAGTCTCCCTCCTATGCGTGACATTCAGCACGCTATAGACCTTGTTCCAGGATCCACCCTCCCGAACTTGCCTCATTACCGCCTTAATCCTACTGAACACGCTGAATTAAAGAGGCAAGTTGAGGAACTGTTACGGAAAGGATTCGTTAGAGAGAGCCTTAGCCCATGTGCCATTCCAGCCCTTCTTACTCCCAAGAAGGACGGCTCATGGCGGATGTGCGTAGATAGCCGCGCCATCAATAAGATTATTGTGAAGTACCGCTTTCCCATTCCCCGCCTAGATGACATGTTAGATATGATGGCTGGAGCAACTATCTTTTCGAAGATCGATTTAAAGAGTGGTTACCATCAGGTTCGAGTCAGGCCTGGGGGACGAGTGGAAGACGGCCTTTAAAATGAAAGATGGGCTATATGAGTGGATGGTCATGCCCTTTGGGCTATCCAATGCCCCTAGCACGTTCATGCGTTTGATGATGCAAGTATTACGACCTTTCATTGGCATCTTTGCTGTCGTATACTTTGACGACATCTTGATATATAGCCGGACTAGGGAGGATCACTTAGACCATCTTCGCCAAATCTTTCAAGTCTTAAGAGCAGAAAGTTTGTTTGCGAATCCTAAGAAGTGTGCCTTTCTCACTGACCGTGTAGTCTTCCTGGGATTCGTCGTCTCCCCAGACGGTGTCTCAGCTGACCCTGAGAAGGTTCGCGCCATATCTGAATGGCCAGAACCTCAGAACATTCATGATAGCTTTCATGGTCTAGCTACATTCTATCGACGATTCATACGGGGGTTTAGCACCGTCACTGCTCCTATTACGGACTGTATCCGGAAAGGAGCTTTTGAGTGGACAAAGGCAGCAGCAAGAGCCTTCGTTGAAATTAAGGCTCGCATGTCTGCAGCTCCTGTTTTACGACTCCCAGACTTTTCCAAAGTCTTT
>KZ452016.1:134346-153019 GCA_002786265.1 Apostasia shenzhenica
ACTTTTGTACTCAGGCATAAACTAGGGGTTGAGAATAAAGTAGCAGACGCTTTGAGTCGCCGAGTCTCTTTATTGACTACGATGAGCATCGAGGTTATCGGTTTTGACAGGCTAAAGGAGATTTATGCTGATTGCCCCGATTTTGGAGTTATTTACATGATGGTGAGCTCAGGGCCGACTAGTGAGTACCCGGATTACCTCGTCCACGATGGTTACCTTTTTCGCGATCATCGCTTATGTTTGCCCCAGACTTCTGTGAGGGATTTTATGGTCTGGGAACTTCATGCTCATGGTCTCGCCAGCCACTTCGAGCGAAATAAGACCATCGAAGCGGTTGCGAGTCAATTTTATTGGCCAAGTCTAAAGAAAGATGTAGCTCGGATCGTTGCCCAGTGTCGAACTTGTGCTGTTGCAAAACAGTAAAAGCAGAACACCGGGTTATATACACCCTTGCCTATTCCTGATAGACCTTGGCAGGACTTGAGTATTGACTTTGTTCTAGGTCTGCCTTGAACGGTTGCACGGCAAGACTCAATTTGTGTTGTCATGGACAGGTTTTCTAAAATGACTCATTTTCTTCCCTGTTCGAAGACCTCTGACGCTTCTAGGATAGCTCGCCTCTTCTTTGATGGGGTTGTTCGCTTGCATGGGCTACCTAAAAGTATGGTTTTGGATAGGGACGTAAAATTTACAAGCTATTTTTGGAAGACTCTGTGGCATCTCCTAGGGACTAAGTTAAAATTTTCAACCGCTTATCATCCACAGACTGATGGCCAGACCGAGGTGGTCAACAGGAGTCTAGGAAACCTTCTTAGGTGTCTGGTAGGAGAAAATGGTAAGAATTGGGATCTAATCATACCTAGAGCTGAGTTTGCATATAATAATTCTGTCAATAGGTCCATAGGTATGAGTCCATTCAAGGTCGTGCATGGTTATAAACCTAGGACCCCTACCGACCTTATTCCTTTACCACTGCACCATAGAGTTTCCGAGTCTGCACAATCATTTGCTGAGCATATTAGACATTTGCATCAAGAGATCAGTAAAAGAATAAGTCTCAGCAATGAGGCTTTTAAAAAATTAGCAGATGCTCATAAAAGATTACAGGAATTTTCTGAAGGTGACTATGTAATGATTCGGGTTAGACCTGAGCGATTCCCTTCAGGAGTCGTTTAGAAGTTACAAGCTCGTGGGGCAGGTCCGTTTAAAATATTAAAGAAGCTTGGGTCAAATGCATATGTGGTTGATTTACCATCGGATTTTGGGATTAGTACTGCATTTAACATTTCAGATTTGGTGGCTTACAAAGAACCAACAGCAATACCCAGTGATCCATTTGAGCCTTCTTCCCCCATTGAGAGAGAACCTACCCCTGAGTGTCCACTTTCACAACCTTCCACAAAAAAAAAGAGCAAATTGAACAGGTTCTTGATGATAAGATAATCTCGACTAGAAATCGCGGATATCAGAGATATTTGGTCAGATGGAAATGTTTGCCATCATCAGAGGATTCTTGGATCACCAGAGATGAGCTGCAGCAGCTTGATCCGGACTTACTTGAGAGGTACTGCAGTGGAGTTGACCCATACTCGACGGGGTCGAGTTCTTCGCACCCAGTGAGAGTTGGTGGGGACACGACGACATCGGACCGTCGATTTGTATACTCTCGACGGCCGAGATCTCAGCACATGGCGTCGATCTGGATGGAGGATTGATCTGCAGATTTGGCAGCTGGCACGAGTGGTGGCTGATCGTGGATTGGAAATTCCCATTTAAATCAATTTATTGATTTGAATGGAATATTCCAAATTTTGGGAGGATCTCGTTTATTTCCTTCTATTTTTAGTTGTTCACATTTGGCATGTTGTAATCAATTTTTATTTTCGCATTTATTTCTGAAATTTGAAATTCTATTATAATCGGCTATATAAAGGCAAGAACTTGTACTGTTTTTTTTTATCCTAGAATGAAATTATTTTGAGTTGAATATTGTGCGTTATATTCCGGTGAAGGGAAAGGTTGGGGCCTTGGGTGAAAATCCCTAAATACCTTAAAGAAATTTAAGGTATTTCTCCAACCTTTCTCGCCTTCTAAATCACGATTACAGCTCAATCAGAAATCTAGGCCCCTGCAAGTAATTTCCCAGCCTTAATTTCCCAAACAGAACCCCAATCGGCTCTGTCGTCGACTCCACACTCCCGCCGCCCGATCCTTCGCGGGACCAGCTTTGCCCGCCCTCGCCGCCGTCCGGCGAGCTCGCCGATCGCCGCTGATCGTCGCCACTGGTCGTCGCCGCCAGCCCCACGCGCCGACAGCAGCGCCCACACCCATTCCCACGACCACCTTCGCAGCGCCCGACTTCGCGTCCGCCTTAGCGCTGCCCACCGACCTTCGGCGAGCGCCGGAGACTTCGCCGCCGGTCAGACCTGTCTCGTCGCCTCCCCTCGCTTTGTTCGGCCGCGCCGCGCCTCGTCGCGCCCAGCCCGGCCGAGCCGTGCTCTGTCCGGCTGAGCCGCACCTCGCAGCGCCGCGCCCAGCAGCCCCGCGCCTCGCCGCGCCTCGCTGAGCCCCGCCCGGCCCGGCCGCGTGTCGCCTCGCCTCGCCCGGATGTGCCGCACCACTGGTCGGCGAGCTCCTCGCATTTTTAGCTCGCCGCTCTGTTCACCCGCACCTCCCCCATTGCCTTCTGCTCGTCTGCCTCGACATCATCCTCTTTGGGTCGCCCTGACTCGTCTCTATGGTGTTGGGATCTTAACTTGAGGTAAATCTGAACACCCACTGAATATTCTGAATATCTTCGAGATCTTGTAGTGGTCTGTTATCATGATTGTTTGATTTGCTCACCTGTGTGATCCGAACATTATTGTGCGATTAAATTGTTGTTGGGTGATACTATTTGCGAGCATACCTATATTAATCAAGCATCAGTCTTAGGGCATCATGATTCGAACTATAGACATGGTCTTTTGTGCTTTAGACTTCAAATCTCAGGCTTAGGCCTTTGAGCATTAGGCTTCAGGCTTTATCTTTTAGGCCTTAGTTTGAAGCTTCGAGATTTGAGCTTCGAACTTTGGGCATAGTCTCTCAGTATTTGAGGTTCAAGCTTTGGGGTTTGGCCTTTGAACTCTGGGCTTCAGGATTCAATCTTTGGCCTTCGGTCTTTGGACTTGGGTTTCCAGGCTTCAAGCTTCTGCCTTTAAGCTTTTGGCTTTAGGCTTTGGGTTTCGAGCTTTGCTATTGTAATTTTGATCTTCGGGCTTTAGACCTTTTAGTGTTAAGCATGGGCCTTCAGTCATCAGGATTTGGGCATAAAACTTCAAGCTTTTAGCTTCCAGCATAGCCCTTTGGTCATTGGTCTAACCTTTTGGGCTTGGGATTTTGGCTTCGGGCTTCGAGCTTCAAGCTTGAAGCTTTGTGCAATAGTCTTCAAGCTTACACATGGAGGGTTCAAGCATCTGGCCAAGGCGATAGGATTTGAGCTTGAGGCATGGGCTTTTGCTCTTTGGGTTTCAAATTTAAGGCTTGGGCATTTGAGCATTAGGCTTTAGCCTTTAGCCTTAGAGTTTGAAGCGTCCCTTCACCTATACTCTTCCTGATATTGTGCACCATGTTTCCAAACATCAAGTTGTGTTGCCCATTTTATTCTCAACTAATTGTCATTCGATGTTTCACCTATTTAGCATAACATTATCCATGATGATAATTAGTCTTTGGAACCTTCGACCTTCGGGTTTCTGGCTTGCAGTTTAGGACTTGTGGCTACACGCATGGGCTTTCGGACTTTTGGCTTAGGCTTAAGAATTTGGGCTTCTAACTTTGACCTGCGGCCTTCGAGCTTCATGCTTTGGGCTATGGTCTTCAAGCTTGCACATAAAGGGTTCAAGCATCAGGCTTAGGCCATCATGATTAGAACTTCAGGCATGGTCTTTTTCGCTTTAGACTTCAAATATCAGGCTTGGGAATTTGGGCATTAGGCTTCAAGCTTTATCTTTTAGGCATAGTTTGAAGCTTCAGGATTTGAGCTTTTGACTTCGGGCATAGTCTCTCAGTATTTGAGGTTCAGGCTTCGGGGTTCGGCCTTTGAACTTTGGGCTTCAGGATTCAAGCTTTGGCCTTCGGTCTTTGGACTTGGGTTTCTAGTCTTCAAGCTTCTGCCTTTAAGCTTTTGGCTTTGGGCTTTAGGTTTCAAGCTTTGCTATTGCAATTTTGATCTTTAGGCTTTAGGCCATTTAGTTGTAAGCATGGGCCTTCAGTCATTGGGATTTGGGCATAAAACTTCAAGCTTTAAGCTTCCAGCATAACCTTTTGGTCATTGGCCTGACCTTTTGGGCTTGGGATTTTGGCTTCGAGCTTCAAGCTTGAAGCTTTGTGCATTAGTCTTCAAGCTTGCACATAGAGGGTTCAAGCATCCGGCCAAGGCGATAGGATTTGAACTTGAGGCATGGGCTTTTGCTCTTTGGGTTTCAAATTTAATGCTTGGGCATTTGGGCATTAGGCTTTAGCCTTTGGCCTTATAGTTTGAAGCGTCCCTTCACCTATACTCTTCCTGATATTGTGCACCATGTTTCCAAACTTCAAGTTGCGTTGCCCATTTTATTCTCAACTAATCGTCATTCGATGTTTCACCTATTTAGCATAATATCGTCCACGATGATAATTAGTCTTTGGAACCTTTTAACTTTAGATTTTACCATTGACTTTATAAGTTCATAAAATTCCTAATCTTTTCTTTCTAATCTTTTACTATTTTTTTCAAACAAAAGAGAAAAAAGACAAAAGAAGGAAAGCATAATAAACAGGATTCATTTAGAGCAAGTTTTCAAAAAATATTTTCTATTCATAATAAAACTTGTTATAAATCTCATTTTTTTATTCTTACATATTTCTCTGTTGAGTACAGGACATGAAATCAAATAAAAAAAAATATAAGGCTTCAGATCATAGACAGTTAGGGTTATAGTGTAAATCTCAAATATAAGAAAAACCTCCCATTGAGATTGACCTATACTGCTCCTCATCAGAACAACACATCCTACATGGTCTTTTTTGAGCTCCCTTTTCTCTGATTGTTCCTTCAAATGTGTTTATGATGGGTCTAAGGATAAGAAAGAAAGGAAGGAAGAAAATCATTCCCAACCCTTGGGGCGATCTTGTTGTTACGCTTTAGGAGTACTTTGGCCTTCATTAGAACCTCTGCGGGAGAGGCGAGCTGATATCCCTAGCTAGCGTAGGCACCTATAGGGGGAATCTCCTCTGAACCATTGCTCCTAGAGTAGAAAAACCTATCTGGACCCTTGGGGCCACAAAAATGAAGAACGGCTAGACCTTTGATGTTTTCTTGGTTCAGAATACTCACATCAACCAGTGTTTGCAGGAAAACATCAAAGGCTACTTAGCTCTTCACATGGTGACCTACGGCTAAGGCGCTGATGATATTCACTGTTGTCCTTACTGCCTCCTCTAGTCCTCTATATGTCACCCTCTCCATCCCATGCCATTATCTATCAAGGCACGCATGGAGCGTATCTTAGACTTCAGCAGCTTGTCCTGGCGATGGGTCTTGAGGACATTTGCTTTGCCTTGGACTCTACTTCCTTGGCATCCATGACCTCACCCCTGATCTTATTTCTCTCTCTTCTTAAAGCCTTTTTTTTGTCATTTAATTTTTTTATTCTTTTTTGGAGATCGTTGATGTGGGCAGAATAGGCCTAGCCTATGTTTAACATAGTGCGGTGGAACTCTCCTCTCACAACTTAGGCTTTGCCTGCCCATTCCTCGTTCTTAAGAGTTAAGGAGGTCAACTTCTCCTCCAAGTCATGCAACCTCCTTAACTCCTTATCCTGCCTAGCTCGGGATTGTTCTGTGCCCGCCGCCAAAGCCCTCTCTAGCACTGCTATTCTCTTAAAATAGCGCATTTTTTCCTCCTCAATCTTTTTATTTATACTATTTACCATCTCCACTATGTAGGAGGTGCGTCTTAAGATCTTTTCCTCTCCTCTTCTTATCTCAAGGGCAGCCCAGGGAACCACCTCCTTCTTCTTAATAGCCTCCTCCATCTTGACTCCTTCTCTCTTCCTTCCTTTCTCTTCCTTCTTCTCATCACCTCGAGCACTCGCCGGAAGAAGACAAGGAAGGCCTCCTTGCCATAGGAGTAGGAGGGACTGGCTTACCAAGGGGAGTAGGGCCGCAAACCACTAGGATCATTTTCGATAGCCCCCTCGCAAGCGTAACCCCTACCGTAGGAAGGAACTGCTCAATGTTCTCATCTTTGAATAGGATCTTTCCTAGGTTGAGGCTTTCTCCCACGTGCATCTGATGCACTACACTCAGCTCCTTCTACCCTGCTGCCTTCAGAGGCACCTTGATAGGAGAGTTAGAGATGTTCACCGCCTCCACTGCCTTCTCCTCTATTGCAGGTCCCTGTGCAGACTCTAAAGTTTTCATCAAAGCCCTGGGAACCTTGGCTGACGGCATATCCCCTGATGGAACTACAGTCGGAGCCCCTGCTTCTTCTTCCTGAAGCACCACGACAGTCTCCTTAGCCGCCGATCTTGGCGATCAATAAGACGATTCCAAGATTCTCTTCTTCAGAGGAGGAGAGGAGCCTGATGGAGGGTTGCTAGCCTTCTTCTTCTTCAGAGGAAGACCCAACAGAATCTTCCACTTGTGGCTCCCAGCCATCCCTCTAAAAAATCTACTCCCTTTCTGCAGGATTTTTAGAAATGGTGGAGGAGAATGCAAATTGGCATGGCACCACCCTAGCTTTATTCTGACAGGCCTTGGGTAGCACATCCACCATCACAATGATTCGCATTTTAGGACCCACATTAATGCTCATGCCCTAACAATGCGAGGGGCTGATGTTAACACGTGGTTTCAGCGCTGCATCTCGGCAATACATGTAGCGCCATGGGTATTAACCTCTTTATCATTTTTATTAATTTTCTTGCAGGTCGCCAGCCTCGACCACATTGATACGGTCAAACCTTGATCCCAATGATTCAAGGCCATTTCCCTACAAATATCGATAATTATGTGTCTTAGCTACATCTGTTAGTGTGCCACGACCTCATTATTTTCAATACAACATGCTTCTTTCAGGTACATAAACTAAAGGTCCACATGCTTCAGCCATCATAGACCCCTAAAAGAATTACTAGAATCAAGAAATAAAGTTCTCCTTTCACTACTTCCATCTCCTTCAATGACTGACAGCAGTAGGACCACCAATGCGGACTCAACAATTGAATATTTTACCCTCTTCTGGCAAATTCAGGCTGAGCTCTACTGCCTCCTACCTATAAATGTCATTGAACAGGCTTCAGGTGGGAAGGGAGAGAAGGCATGAAAAAAAGTTGGATTAGCCACGTCTTTATCCTTCTACCAACTTGTAATAGAGCTTAAGATAAGAAAGCTTTTTCCCTCTTTCTCTCTTTTTTTTCTTTTTATATTGTACTGGTTTTTACGACCACCCCCATTCTTTACTAGTAAAATTATCTCACTGATCATCTGGTGGACGTAGGGAATCTTCTCCCTGAATTACCTTAAATCTTTGTGTACTATTTTGGGTGCGTATTACTCTTATTTAAGCCTTAATCATCAGGCTTATCTCTCTACATGCTATCATTTCTCAGGACTCTTTCTTTTTGTGTTTCTCGTGATCCTCTACTTCCCACATCAACAGCTTTAGGGTTCGGCCATTGGTCTTTGAGCTTCTAGCTTCGACCTTCGGGCATCAGGCTTCAAGCTTCGAGCTTCTGGCTTCCGGCATTGGGCATCGGGCTTCGGCTTTGGGCTTCGGGTATCCGGCTATGGGCTTCTGGCTTCAGGTTTCATATTTTGTTTGGCCTTCAAGATGTAGGCTTCATACTTAAGTCTTTGGGGATCGAGCTTCATGCTTCAGTCTTGGGCCTTCATTTTGGACTTTAGGTTTCATGTTTTGGCCTTTGAGATATAGGCTTCATGCTTAAGGCTTTGGGGATCGAGCTTCATGCTTAAGGCTTTGGGGATCGAGCTTCATGCTTAAGGCTTTGGGGATCAAGCTTCATGCTTCAGTCTTGGGCCTTTATTTCAGACTTCAGGCTTTAAACTTGAGCCTTTAGGCTTCAGGCTTTAAGCTTGAACATTTAGGCTATGCGTTTTATGGTTTAGGCCAGTGCTGTTAGAGTTTGATCTTCAGGGCTAGGGATCCAAGCTTGGGCTCTCAGGTTTCAAGCCTTATGATCTGTTTGGTTGGAGGAAAAAAAGATTGTATAAAAAATTTTTGTGAAAGTTTTTAGAAAAATAAGTATGATGTGAAATAAAGTGAGTTAATTATATTAAAAATTATGTTAGATGTGAAATAAAGTGATTATTAATACGGGTTTACGGATTTTATGAGGGTTTTTCGGGGTTTACGGGGTTCACGGGGGTTATCGGGGTTTATGCGGGTTTTCGGGGTTTATGGGGTTTATGCGGGTTAGGAGTTTACGCGGTTTACCTGGTTTACGCGGTTTACGGGTTTACGGATTTTAAGGGATTTTTCGGGGCTTACGGGATTTTTTGTGTTTTCGGAGTTTACGGGGTTTTACGGGGATTATGAGGTTATTCGAGGTTTACAGGGTTTTCGAGGTTTACAGGGTTTTCAAGGTTTACCGTGTTTTCGAGGTTTACAGGTTTACACGAGTTTACGTGGGTTTACGTGGGTTTATGTGGGTTTACGGGGCTTACGCGAGTTTACAGTGTTTACGGAGTTTACGCGGTTTATGCGGTTTATGGGGTTTACGAGGTTCACTGGGTTTTCGGGGTTTACCGGGATTTCGGGGTTTACGGGGTTTTTGGGGTTTGTGGGGTTTACGGGGTTTGCGGGGTTTACGGGGTTTGCGGGGTTTACGGTGTTTGCGGGGTTTACGGTGTTTGCGGGGTTTACGGGCTTTGCGGGGTTTGCGGGGTTTACGGGGTTTGCTGGGTCGGGGTTATTTGGGTTTTACCGGGTTTTTGAGGTTTATGCCACCTTATGCGGTTTGCGAGGTTTGCACAGTTTGCAGGGTTTGCGCGGTTTGCGAGGTTTGCAAGGTTTGCGGGGTTTGCGGGATTTCTGAGGTTTGCAGGGTTTACGAAAATTTATGGGGTTTACGATTTACACGGTTTACAGTTTGTATGGGGTTTACGGGGTTTACCGGGATTTCGGGGTTTACCGAAATTTCGGGGTTTATGGGGTTTGTGGGGTTTACGGTGTTTGCGGGGTTTACGGAGTTTCGAGATTTACGGGGTTTGCAGGGTTTCCGGGGTTTACGGGGTTTGCGGGGTCGGGGTTATTCGGGGTTTATCGGGTTTTCGGGGTTTACGCGGTTTGCCCCCTTACGCGGTTTGCAAGGTTTGCGCGGTTTGCGGGGTTTGCGGGGTTTGCAGGATTTTCGAGATTTGCGCGGTTTACGGGGTTTGCGGGGTTTGCGTGGATTGTGGGGTTTGCGGGGTTTGCGGGGTTTATAGTTTGTACGGGGTTTACGGGGTTTACGGTTTGTAGGGGGTTTACGATTTGTACGGGGTTTATGGGGATTTCGGGGTTTCCGGGGTTTGCGGAGTTTTCGGGGTTTACGCGGTTTATGAGGGTTTACCTAGTTTATGTAGTTTATGCGGTTTACAGGGTTTGCGCCCTACGGGGTTTGCAGGGTTTACAGGGTTTGCGGGGTTTACGGGGTTTGCGGGGTTTACGGGGTTTACGGGGTTTACGGGGTTTGCGGGTTTACGATTTATACGGGGTTTACGATTTGTACGGGGTTTACAGGGTTTACGGTTTGTACTGGTTTACGGGGATTTCGGGGTTTACAGGGATTACGGGGTTTACCGGGTTTTCGAGATTTATGCGGTTTACACGAGTTTGCGGGGTTTGCAGGGTTTGCGAGGTTTCTAGGGTTTCCAAGGTTTCCGGGGTTTGCGTGGTTTGCGGGGTTTGCAAGGTTTTCGGGGTTTACGCGATTTCAGCGGTTTACACGGGTTTACGAGGTTTACGGGATTTTTGGGGTTTTACAGGGATTTCGGAGTTTACCGGGTTTTTGGGATTAACTTACGCGAGTTTGCAGGGTTTGCGGGGTTTGCGAGGTTTCCAAGGTTTTCGGGGTTTACGCGATTTCAGCGAGGTTTAGGGTTTAGGGTTTACGCGGGTTTTTGGGGTTTTACAGGGATTTTGGAGTTTACCGGGTTTTTGGGATTTACGCGGTTTACACGAGTTTGCGGGGTTTGCGGGGTTTGCGGGGTTTACAGGGATTGCGAGGTTTTCGGGGTTTTTGAGGTTTTCGGGGTTTACGGGGTTTATAGGGTTATTCGGGGTTTACGCGGTTTACGTGGTTTACGCGGTAATTCCCGAAAACCCCGTAAACCCTGAAAACCATGAAAACCTCGAAAACCCCGAAAACCCCGAAAACCCTGAAAACCACGAAAACTCCGAAAACCCCGAAAACGCAAACCCTGAAACCCCAAAATTCCGCAAACCCCGCAACCGCGCAAAATGCGCAAAACCCGCAAACCGCGCAAACTCGCGTAAACCGCCTAAATCCCAAAAACCCGGTAAACCCCGAAATCCCTGTAAACCTCAAAATCCCCGTAAACCCCGTACATACCGTAAACCCCGTACAAACCGTAAACCCCGAAAACCCCATACAAACCGTAAACCCCGAAAACCCCGCAAACCCCGTAAACCCCGCAAACCCCGTAGGGCGCAAACCCCGTAAACCGCATAAACCGCGAAAACCGCATAAACCCCGAAAACTCCGCAAACCCCGGAAACCTCAAAATCCCAAAATCCCTGTAAACCCCGTACAAATCGTAAACCCCGTACAAACCGTAAACCCCGTAAACCCCGTAAACCCCATACAAACCATAAACCCCGGAAGTCTCGGAAACCCCGTAAATCCTGCAAACCTCGAAAATCCTGCAAACCCCGCAAACCCCGCAAACCCTGCAAACCATGCAAACCCTGCAAACCGCGTAAACCCCACAAACTGCGTAAACCCCAAAAACTCGATAAACCCCGAATAACCCAGACCCCGCAAACCCCGTAAACCACACAAACCCTGCAAACCCCGTAAACCCCGCAAACCCTGTAAACCCCGCAAAACCCGTAAACCCTGCAAACCCCGAAAACCCCGTAAACCCCGAAATCCCGATAAACCTCGAAATCCTGGTAAACCCCGTAAACCCCGTACAAATTGTAAAACACGTAAATTATAAACCCCATAAATTTACGAGGTTTACGGGGTTTTCCGGGTTTTTACGACGTTTTATGATTTTTATGGGGTTCACAGGGTTTACGGTTTCAAGGTTTACGGGGATTTAGGGGTTTACCGGGTTTTCAAGGTTTACACGGGTTTACGGGGTTTACACAGGTTTACGGGGGTTTACGGGGTTTACGGGGGGTTTATGGGGTTTACGCGGGTTATGGGGTTTACGCGGTTTACGGGGTTCACGCAGGTTACGTGATTTACGAAGTTTACGGGGTTTATGCGGTTTACGAGGTTTACGGGTTTACAGATTTTATGGAGTTTTTTGGGGTTTACGGGGTTCACGCGGGTTATCGGGGTTTACGCGGGTTTTCGGGGTTTATGGGGTTTATGCGGGTTAGGAGTTTACGCGGTTTACGCAGTTTACCTGGTTTACGCTGTTTACGGGTTTACGGATTTTAAGGGATTTTTCGGGGCTTACGGGATTTTTCGTGTTTTCAGAGTTTACGGGGTTTTACGGGGATTATGAGGTTATTCGGGATTTACGGGGTTTTCGAGGTTCACCGTGTTTTCGAGGTTTACAGGTTTACACGGGTTTATGTGGGTTTACGTGGGTTTATGTGGGTTTACGGGGCTTACACGAGTTTACAGTGTTTACAGAGTTTACGCGGTTTATGCGGTTTATGGGGATTACGAGGTTCACTGGGTTTTCAGGGTTTACCGAGATTTCGGGGTTTACGGGGTTTTCGGGGTTTGCGGGGTTTACGGGGTTTACGGGGTTTACGGGGTTTGCAAGGTTTACGGGGTTTGCGGGGTTTACGGGCTTTGCGGGGTTTGCGGGGTTTACGGGGTTTGCTGGGTCAGGGTTATTTGGGGTTTACCGGGTTTTTGGGGTTTACGCCACCTTACGCGGTTTGCGGGGTTTGCATAATTAGCGGGGTTTGCGCGGTTTGCGAGGTTTGCAAGGTTTGCGGGGTTTGCGGGATTTCTGAGGTTTGCAGGGTTTACATAAATTTATGGGGTTTACCATTTACACGATTTACGGTTTGTACGGGGTTTACGGGGTTTATCGAGATTTCGGGGTTTACCAGAATTTCGGTGTTTACGGGGTTTTCGGGGTTTGCGGGGTTTACGGTGTTTGTGGGGTTTGCAGGGTTTGCAGGGTTTACGGGGTTTGCGGGGTCGGGGTTATTCGGAGTTTACCGGGTTTTTGGGGTTTACGCGGTTTGCGGGGTTTGCACGGTTTTCAGGGTTTGCAGGGTTTGCAGGATTTCCGAGGTTTGCGCGGTTTACGGGGTTTGCGGGGTTTGCTGGGTTTGTAGGGTTTGCGGGGTTTGCGGTGTTTATAGTTTGTACGGGGTTTAAGGGGCTTACGGTTTGTACGGGGTTTACGATTTGTACGGGGTTTATGGCGATTTAGGGGTTTCGGGGTTTCCGGGGTTTGCGGAGTTTTCGGGGTTTACGCGGTTTATGAGGGTTTACACAGTTTACGCAGTTTATGCGGTTTACAGGGTTTGCACCCTACGGGGTTTGCGGGGTTTACGGGATTTGCGGGGTTTACGGGATTTGCGGGGTTTACGGGGTTTGCGGGGTTTACTATTTATACGAGGTTTACGGTTTGTACGGGGTTTACGGGGTTTATGGTTTGTACTGGTTTATGGGGATTTCGGGGTTTACAGGGATTACGGGGTTTATCGGGTTTTCGAGATTTACGCAGTTTACACGAGTTTGCGGGGTTTACAGGGTTTGCGGGGTTTCCAGGGTTTCCAGGATTTCCGAGGTTTCCGGGGTTTATAGGGTTTTCGGGGTTTCCGGGGTTTGCGGGTTTTGCGGGGTCCGCGTTTACGGGGTTTGCGTGGTTTGCGGGGTTTTCGGGGTTTGCGAGATTTTCGAGGTTTTCGGGGTTTTCGGGGTTTACGCAATTTCAGCGGTTTACACGGGTTTACGAGGTTTAAAGTATTTTTGGAGTTTTACAGGGATTTCGAAGTTTACCGGGTTTTTGGGATTTACGTGGTTTACGCGAGTTTGCGGAGTTTGCGGGGTTTGCGGGGTTTACGGGGTTTGCAAGGTTTTCGGGGTTTTGGGGGTTTTCGGGCATTACGCGGTTTCTGCGGTTTTCGGGGTTTTCGGGGTTTACGGGGTTATTCGGGGTTTACGCGGTTTTCGTGGTTTACGCGGTAATTCCTGAAAACCCTGTAAACCCCGAAAACCCCGAAAACCCCGAAAACCCTGAAAACCACGAAAACTCTCAAAACCCCGAAAACCCCGCAAACCCTGAAACCCCGAAATTCCGCAAACCCTGCAAACCGCGCAAAACGCGCAAAACCCGCAAACCTTGCAAACTCGCGTAAACTGCGTAAATCCCAAAAACCCGGTAAACCTCGAAATCCCTGTAAACCTCAAAATCTCCGTAAACCCCGTACAAATCGTAATCCCCAAAAACCCCATACAAACCGTAAACCCCGCAAACCTCGTAAACCCTGCAAACCTCGTAGGGCGCAAACCCCGTAAACCGCATAAACCGCATAAACCGCATAAACCCTTGTAAACCGCTGAAACCCCGAAAACTCCGAAAACCTCGAAATCCCGAAATCCTTGTAAACCCCATACAAATCGTAAACCCCGTACAAACTGTAAACCTCGTAAACCCCGTAAACCCCGTACAAACCATAAACCCTGGAAACCCCGCAAACCCCGCAAACCCCGTAAACCCTACAAACCTCGAAAATCTTGAAAACCCCGCAAACCCCGCAAACCCTGCAAACCGCGCAAACCCCGCAAACCGCTCAAACCCTGCAAACCGCGTAAGGGGGCAAACCGCGTAAACCTTGAAAACCCGGTAAACCCCGAAAAATCCCGACCCCGCAAACCCCGTAAACCATGCAAACCCCGCAAACCCCGTAAACCCCGCAAACCCTGTAAACCCCGCAAAACCCGTAAACCTCGCAAACCCCGTAAACCCCGTAAACCCCGTAAACCCCGAAATCCCGATAAACCCCGAAATCCCGGTAAACTCCGTAAACCCCGTACAAATCGTAAACTGCGTAAATTGTAAACCCGATAAATTTACGAGGTTTACGGGGTTTTCCTAGTTTTTACGATGTTTTACGATTTTTACGGGGTTCACAGGGTTTACCGTTTCAGGGTTTACGGGGATTTCAGGATTTTCCGGGTTTTCAAGGTTTACGTGGGTTTACAGGGTTTACGCAGGTTTACGGGGGTTTACGGGGTTTACGGGGGTTTATGGGGTTTACGCGGGTTATGGGGTTCACGCAGGTTACGTGATTTACGGGGTTTACAGGGTTTATGCGGTTTACGAGGTTTACGGGTTTACGGTTTTTATGAGGTTTTTCAGGGTTTACGGGGTTCACGCGGGTTATCGGGGTTTACGCGGGTTTTCGGGGTTTATGGGGTTTATGCGGGTTAGGAGTTTACGCGGTTTACGCGGTTTACCTGGTTTATGCGGTTTACGGGTTTACGGATTTTAAGGGATTTTTTGAGGCTTACGGGATTTTTCGTGTTTTCGGAGTTTACGTGGTTTTACGGGGATTATGAGGTTATTCAGTGTTTACGGGGTTTTCGAGGTTTACCGTGTTTTTGAGGTTTACAGGTTTACACGGGTTTACGTGGGTTTATGTGGGTTTATGTGGGTTTACGGGGCTTACGCGAGTTTACACTGTTTACGGAGTTTACACGGTTTATGCAGTTTATGGGGTTTACGAGGTTCACTGGGTTTTCGGGGTTTACCGGGATTTCGGGGTTTACGGGGTTTTCGAGGTTTGCAGGGTTTACGGGGTTTGCAGGGTTTACGGGGTTTGCGGGGTTTACGGGGTTTGCGGGGTTTACGGGCTTTGCGGGATTTGCGGGGTTTGCGGGGTTTGCTGGGTCGGTGTTATTTGAGGTTTATCACTTTTTGGGTTTACGCCACCTTACGCGGTTTGCAGGGTTTGCATAGTTTGCGGGGTTTGCACGGTTTGCGAGGTTTGTAAGGTTTGCGTAAATTTATGGGGTTTACGATTTACACGGTTTACGGTTTGTACGGGGTTTACGGGGTTTACCGGGATTTTGGGGTTTACCGGAATTTCAGGGTTTACGGGGTTTTCGGGGTTTCCAGTGTTTGTGGGGTTTACGGAGTTTGCGGGGTTTACGGGGTTTGCGGGGTTTGCGGGGTTTGCGGGGTTTACGGGGTTTGCCGGGTCGGGGTTATTCAGGGTTTACCGGGTTTTTGTGTTTACGCGGTTTGCCCCCTTACGCGGTTTGCAGGGTTTGCGTGGTTTGCGGGGTTTGCGCGGTTTACGGGGTTTGCGGGGTTTGCGGGGTTTGTGGGGTTTGCGAGGTTTGCGGGGTTTATAGATTGTACGGGGTTAACGGGGTTTACGGTTTGTACGGGGTTTACGATTTGTATGGGGTTTATGGGGTTTCGGGGTTTCGGGGTTTCTGGGGTTCGCAGAGTTTTCTCGGTTTACGCGGTTTATGAGGGTTTACGCAGTTTATGCAGTTTATGCAGTTTATGCGGTTTATAGGTCGCCCTACGGGGTTTGCAGGGTTTACGAGGTTTGCGGGGTTTACGGGATTTGCGGGGTTTACGGTTTATACGGGATTTACAGTTTGTACGGTGTTTACGGGGTTTACAGTTTGTACAGGGTTTACAGGGATTTCGGGGTTTACAGGGATTACGGGGTTTACCGGGTTTTCGAGATTTACGCAGTTTACGCGAGATTGCGGGGGGTTTGCGGAGTTTCTAGGGTTTCCAGGGTTTTCGATGTTTGCGGGGTTTACAGGGTTTTTGGGGTTTTCGGGGTTATCAGGTTTTGCGGGTTCCGCGATTATGGGTTTGCGTGGTTTGCGGGGTTTCAGTGTTTGCGAGATTTCCGGGGTTTTCGGGGTTTATGCGATTTCAGCGGTTTACACGGGTTTATGGGGTTTACGGGGTTTTTGGGGTTTACACATTACAGGGTTTTCGGGGTTTTCGGGGTTTACGGGGTTATTCGGGGTTATTTGGGGTTATCGGGGTTTCCGGGGTTTGCAAGGTTTGCAAGGTTTGCGGGGTTTGCGGGGTTGGGTTTCCAAGGTTTCCGGGGTTTGCGGGGTTTGCGGGGTTTTCAGGATTTTCGGGGTTTACAAGGTTTATGCGGTTCACGCGGGTTTACGCAGTTTACGCAGTTTACGCCGGTTTGCAGGGTTTTCGCGGTTTACGGGGGTTTACGTGATTTCGCGGTTTACGAGAGTTTATGCGGGTTTACGCGGTTTACACATTTTACGCAGTTTACGCATTTTACGCAGTTTACGCAGTTTACGCAGTTTACACGGTTTACGGGGTTTACAGGGTTTACGAGGTTTACGTGGTTTACGCGGTTTTACGCAGTTTGCGGGGTTTATGCGATTTGCGGGGTTTACGGTTTGTACGGGATTTACGCGGTTTACAGTTTCTACGGGGTTTACGGCAATTTCAGGATTTACTGGGTTTTTGGGGTTTACGCGATTTACACGGGTTTACGCAGTTTACGGGGTTTACGGGGTTTATGCTGTTTACAGTTTGTACGGGGTTTATGCGGTTTACGGTTTGTACGGGGTTTACGGGGATTTCGGGGTTTACCGGGTTTTCGGGGTTTACGTGGTTTACGAGGGTTTACGGGATTTATGCGATTTACGGGGTTTGCGGGGTTTGCGGGGGTTTGCGGGGTTTACGCGGTTTGCGCGGTTTGTGCAGTTTGGGCAGTTTGCGGGGTTTGCGGGGTTTGCACGTTTTGCGCGGTTTGCGGGGTTTGCGGAATTTCGGGGTTTCAGGGTTTGCTTTCAAGATTTTCGAGGTTTACAGGGTTTCCGGGGTTTTCGGTGTTTTCATGGTTTTCGGGGTTTACGGTTTTTGGGGTTTACGGGGTTTTCAAAATTTACGGTGTTTACGAGGTTTACGGGTTTTACGGGGTTTTTGGGGTTTACAGGGTTTTCGGGGTTTACGGGAAAACCCCAAAATCCCCGTAAACCCCGTACAAACCGTAAACCCCGTAAACCGCATAAACATCGTAAACCCACGTAAATCGCGTAAACCCCGAAAACCCGATAAACCCCGAAATCCCCGTAAACCCCGTAAACCTCGTAAATCCTGTACAAACCGTAAACCGCGTAAACCACGTAAACAACGTAAATATCATAAACCCACGTAAACCGCGTAAACCGCGTAAACCCGGTAAACCCCAAAATCCTTGTAAACACCATAAACCCCGTACAAACCGTAAACCCCATAAACCCCGTACAAATCGTAAACCCCATAAACCGCATAAACCCCGTAAATCACGTAAACCCAATAAACCAGCGTAAACCGCGTAAACCGTGTAAACCCCATAAACCCCGTACCCCGTAAACCCTGTAAACCCTGGTGTGGAGCGTTGGGCACATCTTGGTTGGGATTAGGCCTCAGCACTGCTTAGATGAGTGAGTGGCAATACGCCTTTATGCTTGGGATGGGCTTATTGCGTCCGGGCAAGACCTTCGCGTTCCTGGGAGTTCTCATTTCACGGTGCGTCGGTTGTAGCTTCATTTGTCTTTGACGGATGTCGCGGTTGCTTGCTAAATGAGAACCCAAGGTAATGTCGTGCTTTCAGCACTGTCGATTCATCAAAAGCACTTGCGACTCCCGTTGGCCGGGATGGGGTGCCATTGCGACCTATGTTACCCCGTAAACCCGTGTAAACTGCGTAAACCCCGTACTAAGTTTACAGTTGGTATGGACTTTACAATTTGTACGGGGCAGTTGGTATGGAGTTTACGGTTTGTACGGGGTTGACATGGTTTACGGGAGTTTACGTTGTTTACGTGTGTTTACGTGGGTATTATGGGTTTACGTTTTACGGGGGTTTATGGATTACGGGGATTTACAAATTTTATGGGGTTCTTCGGGGTTTACAGGGTTCTTCGGGGTACGGGGTTCCTCGGGGTTTACGGGGTTCTTCGGGGTTACGGGGTTATGGGTTTTTACGATGTTTTATGATTTTTATGAGGTTTACAGGGTTATTCGGGGTTATTCGGTATTTACGGGGTTATTCGGGGTTTACCGCGTTTTCGGGCTTATTCGGGGTTTATGGGGTTTAAGGGGTTTATGCGGTTTATAGAGTTTATAGGATTTACGGGGTTTATGCGGTTTACAGGGTTTACAGGATTTACGGGGTTGTCGGGGTTGTCCGGGTTGTCCGGGTTGTCGGGCTTGTCGGGGTTGTCCGGGTTGTCGGGGTTGTCGGGGTTTGTAGGGTTTGTAGGGTTTTCAGGGTTTACACGAGTTTCCGGGGTTTGCGGGGTTTGTGGGGTTTGCGGGGTTTGTGGGGTTTGCAGGGTTTTTAGGGTTTTCGGGGTTTGCGGGGTTTGCGGGGTTTGTGGGGTTTGCAGGGTTTTCGGGGTTTGCAGGGTTTTCAGGGTTTGCGGGGCTTCCGGGGTTTCCGGGGTTTGCAGGGTTTTCGGGGTTTATGTGGTTTACGCGGGTT
>KZ452018.1:16007-26070 GCA_002786265.1 Apostasia shenzhenica
CGGCTGCGCGCACAGCGGCCGCCGGACAGTGCCGGCGACCCGGCGGCTTCGCGCGGCCTGCCCGATCTGTTGGAGGGATTGAGGGTAAGAGTATAATGATAATTTTAATAATTTTCTAATAATAAAAAAATAAAAAAAAACTCAGTTGATAATTTTTGAAAACTTAAAGACCCCAATGTTATAATTTAAAAAACGTGGACCTGAGTGATAATAACCCTTAAACTCAGAGACCTGGGTGAAATTTGCCCAAAAATTTATAACCATTTGTCTTCAAATTAGTGACAAAATCATAAAAAAATATTTCTAAATTTTACTCATCCATTTCTACAGTCAAAGTTTGGAGTAAATAATTGAGTTTTATAATAAGTTTTTCATCGTTGACAAAGTTTCCTCACAGAGTGAGATTTCATTGTTTCTTTTGCCACAAGGCCCACAGCAGCACAGGCATTGTGGGTGGAAGAACATGCAAATGATCATACTTTTACAGCATTATAGTTTAACAACAGCAGTCTGATTTCGGAAGCATAAACCTGGATGAGTTTATTTCATGTACATTGAGAATATAACTCGGAATACAATCAACCGCTCAAACATCGACATTGTGATTATAATATACAAGATAAACCATTGCCAGTAAGACTGTAAGCAAGAACTTTTAAGTCTGCTCCTGATCAATAGGACTGCTCTGATCATGGGAGATGGGGACAATAGTATCATGATCAGATGAGAGACTAACGAAGCACAATCGCACTCAACCAGCGATTAATGATTCATTTCAGGGATCAATACCAGTTCTTCATTTAAGAGAGAAGTTTCTTCTCAAGCTTTTTGACAGAACGAAGAGCTTCCAGAGCTTCATCTTGGTTTCCAGCCCGCTTCAGATTGAGAGCACGAAGCTTCTCGCTCTTTATCTGCTCTTCTAGGTTGGTTCTGCTCAGGCGGGACCGATTTGCATCCTTCATGATGTTCTCCGCTGCTGACTTAGCTTCATGTTTAAGAGGATTGGATATCAAGTCCTTGTCATCCCATCCGATTGATTTAAGAGCAGACATGAGCTGAGGATCAAGAAGATCCTCCACAACAACACCTGCATCTATGGCATTACTGTTTGAACCCTGGGCATTATGCACTTCCAGTTGATTCTCTAGTTCCTTGGCCTTTTCAAATTCGGCCTCCGCCTCCGCAATCTTTCCTTCTCTTCGCAGCTTGAGAGCATTGCGCTTGTGAGTGAGGGATTCCTGCTGCATTTTAAAACGGTCACGGCCAGATATTGGCTTATGTATATCAAATCTTTTGCTCTCGTGCGCAACTGAAGAACTTTCAGAAGTAGAAACTGAAGTGGCTTTCTCATTTCTACCGCTCTCTTCATCACTAAAACTCTTTTCTAAAAGCTTTGCTTTTCTTAGCTCCTCTTTCGCTTCTGTCAGCTTTCCTTCTCTCTTAAGAGCAAGAGCATTTCTTTTATGAGCAAGGATCTGATCTTGTTGAACGCTGACCCTACTAGCTTCAGTTCTAATGATGTTTAAACTTGCCTGTTCATCTGAAACTACATCATTTCTGGCATTGTTGTTGCCACCAATGTTACTTTCTTGACCTGGCTGCGGATCGACAGAGAGAGATTTCTCTGGGACTTCATACTGATCCTTAGATGATTCTGCCCCCGACTCCAACACTCCAGGAAGGATCTCATGAGATTTTTCAAAGTTGATCTTATTTGTTTCCATGGACAGTGAAATAGGTCTTCGAACCTCTTCAGCCCCCAATTTTTTACTAAATGTATCCTCATCATCATGACTATAATTTTGCATCACAGGCCCTGAAGACCGTGATTCCAATTCTGCCATTTGCTTTTCCAGATTCTTGGCCCTCTCCAACTCTTCTTCAGCTTCGTCAGTCTTCCCTTGCCTTCTCAAGGCAAGGGCCTTCCTCTTTATAGCTAATAATTCCCGCTGGATGTCAGCCTTGCTTCTTTTTAACTTCCAGGGAATTTCAGAAGGTAGGCCGTCTGGCCCAGATTCATTGCTAGAAGGTATGGAAGCTTTATTTTTCATGTTTGGATGATCAGATTCATCATCATCATTCCATCCCAAGTTCTTCAAAACTGACAAAAATAAAGGATCATGCATATCTTGCTCTGTTACATCTGTTTCTGCGTCTTCCTCTCCAAGCACAAGAGAACCTCCTGTATGACCAACTTGGACATGGGAACGCTCCATGCTCTTCTGGACAGAATTCCCTGAATGTTTCTTTGAATCATTCTCAATTTCTTCCAAGTGTTTCTCAAGAACCATGCCTTTCTTCAGTTCTTCATCTGCCTCCTCCACCCGTCCTTCCCTTCTCAAAGCAAGTGCCTTCTTTTTCAAGACTAGTAATTCCTTCTGAATTGTCATTTTACTTTTAGATGCAGGAATTTTATGATCAGCACGTTTTTGCGTGCATTCTGGCCCAGATTTTTGTGTCTCAGACTGCATGGTTTCAAGTTCTTGTTCAAGAAGCTTTGCTTTATTAAGAAGAGCCATTGCTTCAGGAACATTTCCTGCCCGTTTCTGGCTAAGTGCTGCCTTCTTTAGATTAAGGACCTCGCCTCGCAAAGCATCAGGATCTAAAAGATTGGATGCATGATCTGCTTCACAAACTTCACCTTCTTCACTCCAACCAAATGACTTCAACGCTGCAGAAAGCTCTGGATCATTCATATCATCATCTGTAACCTCAAAATTAACGTCAGTAGGGAGATCATCTGCAGAACCCAGCAAACTTTCAAAGTTTATACCAGCATCAAGATTGTTGCCCAACAGCAAAGTTTCTTGGTTGTCATCGTCCATATCATGAATTAAAGTAGACAGCTCATCCTCAGAACCTGAAGCCTCGCCCAAAAGCTCCTGTTCTTCTAGCTGCTTTTCCAGAATCTTAGCCTGCTTCAATTCCTCCTTAGCTTCGGCAAGCTTCCCTTCTCGCTTTAAAAGTAGAGCTTTTCTCTTGTGAGCAACAACCTGACTGTTATCTATGCCACTTTTTTTTCTACTAATTTCAGATTTCTGAGTTTTCACTTGAAGGAATGAGAGCTCATGTTCCAAGCTCACCTTTGCTGGTTTCTTATCAGTGTCATGAAGATCTGAATCAGACCACCCCAGTTCTCTTAGCTCCGTGAATAGATCATCCTTCTGCTCTTTATCCTTTGATGTCTGCTTTTTTTTATTGCTGAGTGCATCAAGGTCATCCATTCTACCAGTGCTAACTCTGCTGCTTGAGTTGGAAACTTTTGAAGCCATTCTACGGTTTTTCCTTATAGCAATCTCTAAAGCCCCAGCTTGCCTCTCGAGTTCTTTTCCATGTTTAAAGGCTTTGAGTGCTTCCTCAGCTTTGCCCTCAGCCTTCAATATCTTATACCTTCTCTTCTCCTCCATCGCTTGCCTGCGTAAATCTTCTGGACTACTGGATCCAGTATCAATTAAGGGATCATTCGGACCTTCAAAATAGCTACTTTTATCTCCTTCCCCACCTGAAGTATGAAACACTGCACTCGAACTTGCATGGGCAGCATTGTTCTCATTTAAAACATCAGAAAAAGCATGAGATTCTTTTCTGGAGGGTGCGGAATGCTTCCCATCAGTTCCCAGAATCTCAACTAGGATGTCATCTTCATTCTTTGAAACCTGTTTCGAACTACCTACCAAAAGATTTTGGCAATGGCTTTAGCTTAAGACTATTAAAAAAAATAATAACTCAAAGAATTATTGATCATCCAAAATGCGCATAATTACCAATTAACCACAACCCTAGCAATATCTTTCATGTTAATCCCACGCCTTCTGTCCCTCACTATTCTCAATTTCTTTTTCTATATCTTCATTTAAACATAAAGGATCGGAAAAAGAGTATATAGACAATCAATCAAGTTTCTGTCTTCATGCTTAACATGAGAGCATAGATGTGCAGGACGAAAGTTAATTTTGTACTGAAGGTTATTCTTGTAAAATGTAAGACAAATGGAATTTGTACATCACATTCATCAGTTTCAGTTTCTTCGGCAACCGGGTAGTTTCATAAACTTGGAAAAAAACTTCCCAGACATTTGCAATAATATTTTTGTACGCTAACCCTCAGATCATACACCTCCATAATAACTTGAGCCTCCAAGGTGTTAGAAATCCCCTTGTTAGGATCCTCTTTATAATTTCTTCTATTATTTTAATTTAGATATGCTCTGTTGAAAAAAGTTTAAATACCTTATACTTGAGGGCTATTTTATTTTCTTTGCTATATATATGGGGCTGTTTTCTGGTAATTAGACACTACTAAAAATTAGAGCTTCAAACCCTTTCTCGCTAACATGGTATCATAGTAGCCTCTTCCCTTCCTGCACCTGCACAAGCTCTGACTCCTCAGCAGTGGCTTCGCACATAGGCTCTACAGTGGCCTCTTCCTCCAAGCTCCACTCCCAGCTCTCCGCAGGCTGCACTCAGAGCTCTTTTCTCTTGGAGTTCTTTCTTCACAGCTCCTCCATTGCGCCTAGGTATTCTTCACAGCCCTTCTAAAGTTCTGCCCAGATCAACTTCCGTTGCACTGTTCCACCCAGTTCTTGCCCTTCTTTTCAAACAATAGGGTGTCCCTTTGAGGGATTTGCAGCATTCATTTTCTGGCTGAAAAAGTGCTCATTTCTCATCATCTTATTACCTGAGGCTTCTTCTTTATATTCTTCCCTGTTCTGCTACAGTGTAAATCATGACTTCTCCTATTTCCATTTTAGAAGAATCCAGAATCTCTTCTAATATTGGTACCATCGTAAAATGTAATGGCACCAATTATCTCCTGTGGCCTTAAGCATTCCATTTTCTCATGGAATCTCAACCTACCTCCTCCAGATTAATTGGACACCATTAAATTCAAGAAATGGCAACTATCAGACTTGTTCTTACTTGGATGTTCAATAGCTTGGAACCATCACTGGCTTCCACCATCATGTTTCATGAGATGGCCATAGCTAAGTGGAATTTTGTTAAAGCCACACACTTTCGAGAAAACAACATTTCACAAATTTACACTCTATAATCTGATCTTTTCTCATAACAGCAAGGTGACCTCTCTGTGCTGGAATATTACAAGTAGGATGAGCTACTTCAGCATAAACCATTCACAACTGATCCTAATATTTAACAATAATGAAATGATGAGTTTCTTGTCACCAAGTTCCTATCAAGTCTTCATCCTCTTCTCCAATCAGTACAGTCTTAATTAATGGCTGACAGTGTCATCCCTAATATGACAACTGCTTTGTTTCATGCTCTTAGCTTCACTATGCTCCACCTTATATTGACTAGTTTGCTCTCTCTGTTAAGAATCGTCATGGTGGTTCAGCTAATGGTTATCACCGTGGAGGTGGTCGCACTGGTAGTCGTGGCAGTGATTGAAATGGCTTTCCCCTATTCCCACTACCATCATGCAAACCATTCTTCGTATAGATAATAGGAGAAATTTGATTATCCGTTTACTACCTAACACATTTCCTTTTCTGAAATATTTTTCAAACTTACTACCCAACACGAATCTGATCATACTAAATAACTGCTGAAACTTCTATTAATACATGTATGACTCTGAGCACAGTCACCATCTCCCAAGCTGATTTTGAGTGACTGATTTAGCACTCCGACTACTCTGTTTCTAGTCTTCACACAGTTTCCTCTTCTGGATAAGCAAGTATTGCTCATTCTGGCACCATCTTGAATTCCTGACTCTAGAGTATCCTCTCATATGACTTGTAATCGCCAGCGATTCACCTCATTAGACTTTACTCTACTCTCTCTCTCTCTCTCTCTCTCTCCCTATTTAATTGATGGCTTGCCATTTCCAATTCTTGAGAAAGAAATTCTCTCCATTTACTTTATAACTTCAGTATCTCCTTTTTGTATCTCAATTTCTTGTAAATCTACCATCTATTCATCATATTACATCACATCATTACTTTATAACTTTTTATCTATCTTATTTTGAATTTCAAGATCCCAGGATGCGAAAAACAATTACTAGAGGAGAAAAAGTTAGGGGAGTGTACTAATTGTTGATCCTACTACATCTCCTCTCTCAGCGACACAGGCTTTCACTTCTTTTTCTGCATCAATGGCATTGTTATCCAGGACATCCACGTCATCAACTTTTATAGGACTTTGTCACAGTTCTTTCTTCACTTTCGTGTTTTGAGTATCATACTTGTGAGCTCGTGAAGATCACTGTGTTTCTTTCCCATCTAGTATGAGTCTAAGTAATTCATCTCCTTTTGAGTTGATTCATTTTGACATTTGGGACCCTATCTCAATGAATGTGTGTATATGCAATGGACCTAGAAATGATGCAGGAAATGAATTGGGATAAATGCAGTGGACCTGTGTATAAAGCTAGAAAACCTGGGACTAGGCTGAGATTGCAAAAATTACATCTAGAAGTTTTTGGCAAATGCAAAATTGCAAAAACAATTCTAAAATTGTAGTTTCAACCCAGGAAGATGCAGAATTGCTAGAAAAATACCCAGATTTTGCAGGGATTGTAGTTTAATCCAAACTTTAGTGTAGAAATTGTAGAAAATTCTAGGAAATACCAGTCTACACCTAAAAATGCAGAAAATTGTCTAAATGCTAAACTAAATTTCTAACACTTAATTAATACCAAAATAGGGTTGATTAAGGTTTAGAAATCTTAATTAATTTGCTCTGATACTAAAATTAGATGCAATCCTAATTACAATCTTGACTAAAAGCAAAGAATGCTAAGTGAAGAACTGCATAACTAAGTTGGAAGGAAATTATCAAGTATCAAGCAAGGCAAAAAAATTCAGCAAGAAAACATAGGATTTAGACAGAGACGAACAAGTCAACTTGGCAATTACTTAGAGTCCAAGCAAAAGGTTAGGTTAGTTAATGGTTCTACATTCCAAGTAAAGTAATTGAAGGTTTAAAACTAGATCAAAACCCCAAACAAGAGCCGAATAAACTTGAGCTAACATGAGCTTGCATCCATACGCAATTCTATATACATGATTAGAAGAGGAAATCCATAGAAGAGAAAATTTGCATACTAAATAATTGACAAAATAGGCTAATGAAGTAGTGTGGGTGAGGGAGGCAAGGAAAAACATAGTGGAAAGTGGTGTAATGAGATGGATACCGTGGGGGGCTCAAACCCCTCGATCCACGGGTAAGATCGGCGTTGATTGATCATAATTGAGTCGACGAGGCAGCAGCGATGGCGTCTGTAGGGTGCAGGACGGTGGAAGGAGGGGAACACGATGGCGACAGAGACTGGTTAACTCAAGAAAGGTGGCGGCAGCCGGTTACACTCCGACGGTGGTGGCAGAACCCTTCATATAGGGTTATTGGGCCTTTTGTTTGGCCTAATAACTCACCCAAACAAGACTTAATACCCAAACAAAAAAAGAAACCCACTAATAAAAATGGTCCAACACAATCAAGCCCAAAATACCTATTATAAGACCCTACATAGGCAAACCAAATAAAATAAAAGCCAAAATATGCAAGATGACGCTACAGCCTAACTGTAATCATGCTCTGTGTTGTCGATGGAGTCGGTATTGAGGGTGCGCTGCATCACTTTGTACTTCACCACTATTGTATTTTCTCCCCCATATATATGGGGTTGTTTTCATGTAATTATACACAATAATAAAAATTAGTTCAAAACCTTCCTTAATAACAAGAGGAAATACAGTTACATGACTGAAAAACTTTATCTGAATAAAATATCATGAAACTAAAATACCATAGATGTCAGCTTTTCAAAATGCAAAATTTCCAGACAACACTAACAAGTCTTCAGTTTCTCCTTTCATTCAATTGCAGCATTCTAGTATAACACTCAGAAACACAATGACAGTAGCGATACATGATATGCTTGATAGACCTCCTCAATAACCGTATACGCAATTACAAAAACACTCATCTAAGGTCATACACTGCATTGTTTCAAAAAAATCATATATTGAAGCACACAAATATCTAATCCTAGAAAGTTAGGGAAAAAAAGATTTTAACTGATTATTAAAGTTCATGAAACAAAACTTCTACCTTTAGCACGATTTCTATGCCCATATCTCTGCTCAAAGCGAGCTGCATCCTCAAGCTTTTTACAGGGATCGCATATTCTTACAGGTGAATCTCCTTGTCCTCGTAAAACCATTCTCTGCTGGGTGCAGCTATTGCAAAAGAGACCACCACATCTACGACAGTGATGCTGTAAGATAAGACGAAAAAGTAACAAAGTGAAGGGAGAAAATGAGTGGAAAGAAAGGTCTAGCTTTTACTGAAAACTATGATTCCTTTCTATTGCATGCACACATTAGTTTCAAATAATATGCATGTTTGATTCCTATAGAAATTAAACTGCAATAGAAAGGATAAATTAATTATTGATCAAAGAAAAACATAAAAGCTATATCACATTAAGCGTATTTTGGCTCCCCAGGTACAAAGAGATTGTTGGCAGCTAGGGAGTTGGTTGAACTTCATATTAAATGGTGCATAGGACAAGGAAAATTTTCTTTTTTGGCATGACAATTGGCATGGATCTCTACTAGAATATCAAGGACATACCCAGAAGCCAGATGCCAGATGTTAAGGAGGTTTTCTTTTTGAAAGAGGGAAACTGGTACAAAGATATGCTGCGGGAGATTACTCCAGACAAGTTATCCTAATGTGTTCAAAATTCCAGCACAATAACATGATAGATTTGGGACCTCTCAAATGACAGTAACTTTTATCTAAAGAATACATGGGAGCAGGAGGAAAAATGAATTGTTCAAATTATCAATGGTTCTCTAAATTTCTTTCAAAGCTATCTTCTTTTCCTTGGCAGGTCACACTTAAACATCTCTCAACAGATAATAAGCTTAAAGAGAAAGGCTTTAGCCTCTCATTTAGATGTTTTGGGGTTGTAAAAATGAAGAAGACTCGCACCACTTATTTTGGAGATGTAAGGTAGCCAATAAAGTATAGTCTTTGATTTTCAATTTATTTGCCAGAAAATTTTGGTAGTTTGCTCTGTATGCTGCAATATTGGACGAGATTCAACTTCACTACTAAAAGAGGTCATTTAGGTGTGCAGACTATGATCTTCACCTTGTGGTCTATCTGAAAAGCTAGAAATGATGGTCAATTTCAAAATCAGAAAGTCTATCCAAAGAAAATTTTTGGCTATGTGCTTTACAGGATTAAATTGTTTAATTATGCTCAGCCTTTCAGCATAGAACAAACAAAGGGCTTTCTCATCTTAAAAATCAGCTTCAGCTGAAAACAGAAAGGGCTGTGTATCATCTTTTTAAGACTGTTAAATCATGTAAACCTGTTGCAGGTTTTGTAAAGTTAAATACAGATGGCTGTTTTGATCACAGATACAGGAGGACGAGTTCTTCGCAATTCTCAAGGAAAATTCACTTTTACTTTTAAATGCCCTTTTCATTCTAATGTGGTGTGATGCTCTCATGGCTGAAACATGCTCTTATCTAATTGCAATTATGTGAGGAGAAACAATTCATCAATATTGAATCGGAACTTGATTCATTAACATTAGATAACTGAATTTTTGATCCAGGAGAAGTTGGCTGGAGATACATTAGGGGAGTTTGAAGATTAGACCTTTGTTTAAAAATATGAACTTCAAACTTTGTCATATTTGGAAGGAGATTGCTGATTCTTTTATTGAAGATTGGTGGGGAGCAATTTGTTGTTGAAGATCTACAACAAATTTCTGAAGATATCAAGACTCTGCTGAAAATTACAATTATACCCTCCCCTCCCTTCACCGCCAGCACGCAGAGAGAAAAAGAGGGGAGGGTATAATTGAAACTTTTAAAAAATTTAATAATAAAAAATTTTGAAAAAGACTTAGATGTTAAAATTTTAAAAATCAGGAACCAAATATTAAAATTTTGAAAATGTAGACTTGAGTGTTATTACACCCTAAACTCAGGGACCCGAGTGTAATTTATCCATAGTAAAATATCAATTATTAAACTTAACCAATAAGGATTATCACTTAGTAAAGCATTATATAT
>KZ452018.1:26095-67846 GCA_002786265.1 Apostasia shenzhenica
TATATATATACATACACACACATACACACACACATATATCAATCAGCTGCGTTGCATTCCACAGGAGACCACCAGCTCCATAAGAAGCTTCAAACAAATTCAGTATGTACTTTCTTCTATTAAATCTTGTTTACCTCTTTTGTTAATATTTTTTCGTGGCATGAATTTGAAATGCTTATAGATGCTTTTTGCATAAGATTTGAATAGTTCTAATGAATAAATTATGAAGAAAAAAGTTCTAACCATTAAATTATAACGGTTTTTTAAGTCTTCAGGATAACCATTATAACAGTTATAACCATTGAATTATACTTCTTGTTAAGATGAAAGAATATAATATCAAGTTTGATTCAAACTTACATAATTATTCCTACTAAGTATTTTTACTGTTTTTTTTTTAAAAAGAAGTTTTGGCATTGTTTCAGTAGACCATTGTACATTGTTTATCATTAATCTCATCATACACTAATTCAAAATCAACCAGAAAATTTATAACAAATTATATTAATGTTGGGTGGCACATGTTAGTTACAGTTACTGAATAGACTAACTTTTAAAGATTTCTTATAATACATAGACACACATGACGTGAAATTTTATTAAGAATACATACCAACTAGTCCCTAAGGCCCTATTTGGCGCGAGGACCGAAATTAGGACCAAAATGTTACTAGTTTAAAAAACAACAACAATAATAATAAATAAATTTTTTTAATCATTCCACACAAATTCTAATATGAAAAAACATTATTTACTTCACATACTCAATAATTTTCAATAAAATATCACCTTTATTGAAAATTATTGAGTATGTGAAGTAAAATAATGTTTTTTCATATTAGAATTTGTGTGGAATGATTAAAAAAAATTTATTTATTATTATTGTTGTTGTTTTTTAAACTAGTACCATTTTGATCCTGATTTTAGTCCTCATGCCAAACGGGGCCTAAGTAATTAGAGATAATACCACGCAGGTTCACAATTTTGAAAATCATTCTTTTGGGTTCCTACGCACTGTTGGCTACAGCGTAATGTGGTTGCCTTTGTGTGCGTTGCTTTGCAGTTAGAAACCGCAATGCCAACCAATAAAAGAGAGGAAGAAGGAGAGGGAGAGGGGGAGGGAGAAAAAGGAAAGGGGAAAGAGATAAACTTATAATTTTCTGTTAGTTTTTTAATAGAAGAACTCAAAATGAAATACTTCAAAAGTTAAAGGACCTAGATGAAAAATGTTCACCATGATGGACCCGTGTGATACTACCCCCAATCTTAAAGACCTCGATGATATTCACCCTAATAATTATATGCTTTCTTGATAATAAAAATCACATCTTGCTCTTTATGTAAGAATACAACAATAATTTTGATAAACCTTATTAAATATGTGTTTCCATGTGTTCGATCTCTAATTGCGTCAATTTAGTAACACATCAAGAGTTATTTTTGTAATTTTATCATTGAATGTAAAAAAACGAGGTAAAGCAATAAGAAAAGAAGTAAATGACATTATCTTGTCTCTCATCAAAGATTATGCAACTCTTTGAATACCCAAAGGAAAAGAAGCATAGGTAAACATAAAAAGTACCTTGTTGGTAACTTGGGGAGTTTTGTGATATATTAAATAAATCAAATGCTTCAACTTTTGGGAAAAATGCTAGGTTACAGGTAAACAAGTTTATGCATAAACTTGCTAGAAAATAGCTGCTTACATGGAAATGACAAATGCTTACACACCCTCTAGTATACCTAACCTCCAACTAGATACACAAGAATTTTTTTTTTTTAAGTAGTGGGATAAAGACTTGGTTATTGTTGTTGCTATTTAAGTAGAGACATAGGAATTGGTAATATCATAGAGATTCACTAACAACTATTGGCATGATTAGGAATCCCAACCCTTACTTTTCTATCGAGATGAAAGTAACCTAGATCCTTGATGATTAGATGAGTGAACTAGTCACCAACTGAAGAAATTGGGATGAATCCCTAACTCTAAATCTGCGATAACTAATTTTTTATAAAGTTAAAAATATTAAGTTTTTAAGGTTTAAACAAGTACAATAACAAGCAAAAACAAGAATATGGTTGAAAGAAACAATTAAACCTAGTGTAACGATGTGAAACATGTTAAATAAGGGAAATAATGAAATCTGCTACCAAAGGAAGAAACATACAATCATGAAAAGGACACCAACATAGTAAACCCCTGTTCTTGAAAAACTATAGAACATGATATGCACAAGGCTCAACCATTACAGATATGATAGTAGATGGATACCCAGAGACAAATCAACATACAAAATCATGCAAGTATATAACAAACGAAACAGCATACACATGAGATTATAAAGTTTTAGAGTAAACGGCAAAAGAAAATAAAAAAATTAATGGAAGAAAGGAAAGGAGCTAAAATATTATGGAATAGGTTAACCAGTGACACATCAGACGAGCATCATATTGCACTCTACTTGTGTCCAATAGTTGTCATCGTTCACTAATGCGTACCAAGAAATTTTCAGGGCATTTTAGGAAAAAAAGTAAAGTTAACTTTAATTATGTGTCCTACAAATGCCTAGTTATGTTGATCATATAACTGTTCATGTAGTTACTGACACAACGTGAAAACCTTCTGGGAATGCCCATTTATTTATTATTATTATTATTGTTATTTTTTAAACTAAAAAATTTTGAAAGCAAAAAATAATACAGATTCAAACAAGTCAAAATGACAATACTCATGAGTCAAAAAGAAAAACGTCAGTAATCGTACCTTTCTATTAATAAATGAGAACTGAGAAGAACAGCCCTGACAGTGGGAAGCATCAATAACCCAATTAGCGCCTCGCATTGATGGTTTTGCAGGCAAACCAATTTTTTCCAACATTGTTCCAGCTCAATGGAAAGAATCTGATTCAAGGTGAACGAGATCACAAAATAAATTCCTGTCCAAGCAGCTTGCAACTAGAGACAGCGAACAGAGGGAAATTAAGAGCGTAGAAACGTGTTCGGGAAAGGCGTGGCGCTAGTAGAATGCTTCGGAGAGTAAGAAGAGGCAGAGAGAAAGGATGAATCACTGAGCATATGGTACCATGGATATGAACGAAACTGGAGGGGATGAAGAAGTGATGAGGATTAAGGCGGACGGGAAGGGAACTGTGGAACTGCACAAGGGAATCTGAACAGAAATTGAATAAGAAGGATCAGAGGGCCACGTGCAGAGGAACACGAAGGGTGCCGGCATGCCACTAGATTCGATCAAGAAGATCGCCGGTTGCCGCAGGCCTACCAGAGGTAAAAAAGAAAGATCTACAATAATCAGGACAGAGAAAACACGACTATCAGCAAGGACTCACTGAATCACAGATCGGATTCCGAAACGCCGACGATCTTCAGATGCTGGACAAGAAGACGCCGCGGTTGACAAGTGGCTGGTCGAGGGCAGCCACCAAGTTCGCCGGAGGAAGGGTCAGCTAGATATGGATCCCGGCGCAGCGACGCTGCTATCGCTCAAAGGGGAATGTTCATCGAGGGAACCATTTGTCTGGCCAAACCCAACCTAACTTTTTTTATAAACTTTAAAATAATTCTAGAAATTACAATTTAAAATCTACTGCAAAGTCCAATAAATCAATCAATAATTTAATTAATAATATATTATTTACCTAATCTATAAAATAATTCAGTAGATTATGTGTCAATCTAAAAGATCATTCAATAATCAAACTCTTATAGCCTCATTTAATTTAGGGTAAATTTTTTGCTAAATTTTAACTATAAAAATTAATATTATTTCATATTCAATATAAATATAAATATTAAAATTAAAAATATTTTATATTTTACATATTTTTTAGGAGTTTTTACGTACAGGACATGAAATTTACACGAAATTACGCATTTCACCATCAATTCATAAATATTACCACTATCACGCCATATTCATTTAAATTTTACGCATTTCACATATTTCACATCATATTCTTTGATGGTGAACTTCACATTTCTAAATTGGCCGAATATTAAATATTATAAATAAATTAATTTATATGAATAACAATTTAAATATTTATGAATTTATGTATTTTAATTTATTTATCTTATTTAAAATTTCCAATTAGGGTGCCGAATTTAAATCCACATGACTATAATTTTTAATTGAAGTAAGAAAATTAATGTGTTTACAGTAAAAAAAAATATATATATTAGATAAATATTAATAAATGCATTTTAATTTACATATAATATTATAAAGTATATGAAATATGTGAAATATGTGAAATGCGTAAAATTTAAATGAATATGGTGTGATAGTGGTAATATTTATGAATTGATGGTGAAATGCGTAATTTCGTATAAATTTCATGTCCTGTATGTAAAAATCTCTATTTTTTAATATTAAAATAAATTTATTAAACTTAAAAAATAAAATATTTTTATCTAAAATAAAATTCGAACCAAACAAGGTTTTAACTTTTAGTTCTATTCTACTACTATGTTTCTAATAAATTTATACATAAAATTAAAAATATTAATAGTACAGTAGATTTTGTAATTCATCAAACATTAAGCAGGTGATTTTATTTTGAGAATGTAGTACGCCTCTTTTCATTTTTTTTATATTTTTAAAAATAATATTGATTGATATATATTTTTTATATTTTGATGTAAGTTATGCTATGAATTAGGCCACTTTTACACACAATTGGGCCTCTAGATGAGAAGTGTGTTATAAATTGTTTCTATTTTCTTTTAAATTTTAATTTAAAATTTTTGAAGTTAAAAAAGTACTTTAATTTTAGTTTCTCTTCATATTCTTATTAATTTTATCATATTTTTTCAATAAAAAACATAAATTTGATCATTTATTTTACTAATTTGAGACGTTATACATTTTAAAAGAATAATTATATTTTTATATTTATATTTTTCTTCCAAAATTTAATAAAAATCTTAAACATGATTTATCTTATTTCTTACTTTCTTATATAAAAAATTTTAAATAAAAAATATAAATATTAATAATTCAAACTTATATTCTAAAAATTAACAAATTAGAATAATTTTATAATATAATTATAAAAAATTAACAATTATACTGCAATTAAAACTAAAACTATAATATTTTTGTAATCTCAAAAATTTAAATTAAAATTTTTAAAAATTGAGATCAATTTACCACGCTTTATCAACCTTAGTGGCCTGAATGTATATATATATATATATTATGATTTATTTAAAAAAATATGTATATAAATAATTAATGAGTTAATTATGTAAAACATTTTATTGAATGCAGAATACAGTTAATTAATTTATTAAAAATTACATAAAATATAAATAAAGTGATGTTAAATTTTTATTAAACAAAAATAAGTAATTTTTTAATATTTTTTATAAATAAATAAAAATTTTAAGCATAGCTATTTCCTTGATTATTTTTCATTTCATCAATTTTTTATATTTCCAATCACACTTTATTCGAATTAATTGAAAATCTAATCTATTCAATTGAAGTTAATCACCATCTTTTTTTTTATTAAAATGAGATTATAATTTTGCAAATTACATATGATATTGTAAAGTAATTTTATACATACTTTGTATCTATATACCCCCCCCCCCTCTCTCTCTCTCTCTCAAAATATGTTTATATCAAATTCTTTTTATAAATTTAAATGCATGAAAAATTATCTTTTATCTCAATTATAAATAACCCAATAACTTACAGGCATGAAATATATTTTATGCTATGTTTGACACAAAAACAAAAATCAAAACTAAAATAATAATAATAATAATAATAATAATAATAATAAATAAATTTTTATTATATTCTACACAAATTTTAAATATAAAAAATATTATTTTATTTTTTATATACAATTATTTTTAATAAAATTATCAATTTTATTTCATATTCAAAATAAAATCAAATATTTTAATCTAAACTAGGAAATAAAATTGATAATTTTATTAAAAATAATTAAATATATAAGATAAAATAATAATTTTTACATTAAAAATTTATATAAAATATAATAAAATTTTATTTATTATTATTTTTTTTAAAAAATTAATACTATTTTGATACTGATTTTGATGCTTACACCAAATAAACCCTTGGTGTTATGCATTACCGTACTCACATATTTCAATAAGGGGCATATTATACATACATATATACATATGTATATATATATATGTATATATATATATATACATATATATATAAATATATATATGTATGTATAATAAAAAAAATGGTGAAATTTTACATGGGAAAATTAATAAAATCCCCTGAAGGAGCTTAATGGCTATCAGATTACACGTGCTAAGGCACTCTCCCAAACCTTATAAATTACAGCAGCCCAGAAGCCAATTTCACTTCCTCTGCCACAAAATTCTTCAACCAGCCTACTCCAGACTTCTGCTGCCGGCTGCATTAAAAGCATTATCAAGATTACCATCACTGCTTCATCTTATAGGTCGGCAATCATCTACGGATTTGAAAAAGGTTTTGTTCAATATTATCTTGAAGTTATGTCAGGTAATTTTTTACAGAATTTTCTACGTAAGACGTCAAATTAAATAATTATTTTTTCTAGATAACGTGATACAGCATCGCGATAAATTACATTCTAACCTCAAGTGAGAGCAGGTGAAGAACTGGATGACTCCTGGCATCTTGTTGAATTAACAAGGCACTCGTATGGATTAGAATAGAAGTAATCTTCTTCCTTTGGTTTGTCGACCACCACCTTTCGACAGCGGGCTTGCCCAATTCTGTCCTTGTGAATCTCTTTAATGGCCCCAGCAAATTCAGCCCAAGAGAGAGTTTTATTTTCATGGAGATCAACTAGCTCTACTATTTTTCTACGGTCCAAAGTGATGGTTTTTAGGAATCCTAGATACCTGTTAAAGATTACAATGAATGAGACCATTTTGAGCAAAACTGTGCAACCCAATCGTTAATTATGAGAAATATTGCAGACCTGCGATGGCCTTCCACAACTTTAGCCATGTTACCATCATAGGTAGGAATGAATATGTCACTGGATATCGACACCATGTAGTCTAATGCAGCCATTTGAGAGGAATGGTTACGAAATTGACGCAAATCTTCGCCATCGAGTAGCATCTCCTTTCTTACCTAATTCAAGCCATTTACAACCAGTGCCAAGTGATTAGATGAAATATACAGCAATAATAATGTTGTTGAGAAGGTGAACCAGAAGCATGGGTTCACAATTGAAGACCATAAAGTGTTGTGCTGCTGGAAAAGTGCAAATCAGAGAAGCTAGATAAAGAAGAGAGGAGCACTAATCAAGGTAGGTAAAAAACAGATTTTTTAGCTATTTGCTCTAATAAAAGAAAAGATGTGTTCTGAACAAACAGCTTGTTTGTTGCAATTGCCATTAAAAAATGGAAACATATATATATACATGTGTGTGTGTGTGTATATATAAAGAGAGAGAGAGAGAGAGAGATGTAATTAGAATAAGCAGTTAAATTGGCATCTCACCAAATGAGGAAATGCAGCCTGAAGTGCTAGGAGCCTATGTTCGCTGCCATAAATCTCACCAGAAGCAATATAGATTTGAGTACTCTTGTCAAATCCCAAAGCTTGTAGAACTAGAGAGGTTTCCTCGGGTGTAAGTGGACACAGGCCTTGTAATCTCTTAGTTTTAGAGTCGATCTCTTTTTCCCTCCACCAGGGATATGCATACCTGATAGAAGTACAATATGAGAGAATCGTTTGGTAGATGCTAATGAAGTTCATCTCTGCAGAATGGATAAGTTCAACATGAAAACGTAGCAGCTCTACCAGGCCTGGCATTTGACATGGAGGAGAAGCTCCAACAATGAGCAGTGCTTTAAAGAGTTAAATGCATTGTTTATAAAAAGAGTAACATAAAAGTCCTTCTAAAATGCATTACTGGATCTCAGAATAAATTCTTCTAATTTCATGGACAATTCTACAACGAACAAGTCCACCAGTCTTCATTTAGATATTTGCTTCATTAAGTCATGGAAATACAAAAGGTTAAAGCCAATTAGGCATCCACAATTGAACTTGTAACATCATTAAGTTAAAAAAATTAAGACAGACGGGAATGGTGTATCAAACTTATGTTCTTAACTAATGCAGAGAAATTCTAAAGTAATACTATAACAATAATCTAACTAATTTCCATACTAGTGGAACTTTTTAAATTTGTTCAAAATTTACACAAATTACCATTACCTTTTAAATAATAACTAAAAGATAATGTCAAATTAAATCAATCCATCTCCTTTTCATGTGCCTAAAATAAGCACGCTGAAAGTCACTTTTGCCTACAAGTGGATCAACACCATGTGGGACAGTTATCTTCTTTAGATGACTACTGATTTCTATTTAGGAAAATATTTTTGGTCATGAACATGGCCGTGACAATTGGGCAGGAAACAGAGAATGTGTCTTAAATCCAGGAAAGAGTTACTAAAAAGAAAATTTATGCAAATTTAGTTTCTCACACACGAAATAAAACATAAGAAACTATTTGGCTTTCCTACAACCTCCACAATTTACATAAATTTGATGACAAACCATAAAGAAGATAAAGGTAGCAATATGTTTGTTCTAGAAAACCACCTCATTCTCTTAAGCTCCTCTGCTTCCGTCACAGAGCAACCATGAGTGCAACCTGAGAAAGCTAGCATATCCATTTCATATCTCATGTGCAATGCAACAAAAGAGCCCTTTTCTTTTAGAATTTCAATCAACTTATTTCCCAATGCCTCAATTTTAGGAGTGAATTTCAGCGCCTGGTAATTAACCCGACATCTAAGCCTTTGAAATTCAAGAGGAAGACCATTGTTTGACAATCGTGCATCCGTCTTGTTAAAATGTATAACATTGAACTTGCTGTAGAGTGGAAGGATCTGCAAAATCAAGACACCTGGTAGAATAGAATAATCTAGGAGGGCTTTGAACAGAGCAAAACAATTATCCAGCTAGATGGTTATGGAAACATGGACCTTGATCAAAATATGTTTAAAGCTTACAAGAAAAAATATCATAATCCTCGTTTTTATCACAAAGTATCTGAAAATTGAAAAAACACTCAATCCTGTGAAATTTGTGTGAAAATAAAAGGTTAACAGTGCAAACCTGATTAAGGTAATAATTCTCATTTGACCAACTGATAGGAGGCATTTTTAGGATATTATCAAAAGCTTTCCTACTGAATCTCTTAGGGACTCTCTTCACGATATGCACTTCATCCTTTAATGTACGAATGAAATGGTTTATGTCAAATATGTCTCCAAAGTTGCTGGATATCCCAGGAAAAAGTGTTTCATCTTCAAATTATTGACCAAACAAAGTATAAAACAGCAATCTATGGAAACTGCAAATGATACCTGGTGTCAGCCCAAAATGATCTGTGATCAAGCTCAGGAACAACCAAAGTAAGATTCAACATGTGAGCAACAGTAACCATGTCACAGATCTAAATCAGAAAAGCAAGCAATATCAAAAGCTTTATAATAAAAGCAAGAAAAGAGCTACTGCAGAGCACTAGAAGAGTTGTATTTCTTTTCATTTCTGTAAGCTGGTATAGCAAAGAAGAAAAGTGGAACTTCTCCTAGCACATTGGGGAGGGAGCTTGTCTGAAACTAAGGGGTGTCCCGAGTTTGAATCCACACCACTATAATTCCCAATTGGGGTAGGGGAATTATGGTGTTTGGGAAAATAATCGAAAAAAATCTAATTAAAATTTTTTTTTGCACACACCGCTGAGCGCATCTGATTCAAACCTCCATTGCAAGATACTCTGAGATATCCATTGGATTTATAGACTCCTGCACAAAAGTAATAGTTTGCACAAGATTGAAATTAAAGAGTCAATTTTATTGAAGTTTCAAAATACGACAAATAGAAGTGTATTACAAATGTTCATATAATTTTCTCTTTCCATAGAAAAAACAAAAAGTGAATGCTATGTTGCTGCATTTTGAAAAGGATCATCAATGTAATTTAAACCCAAGGACTTACTTAAAAGCACAAAGCAAAGAAAATGAATTCCAGAACAAGGAAATGCTATTTTCACTTGTCTGAACAATAGGAAAAGTTAGTTAAGCAAAAGAAGTGGCTAGACACAACTCAAGAAATTCTGAGCATTTTCTTTCAAACTCCCACAAAAATATTTAACATTGCCATCATTTGGTTGTAGGGCTACTTTTGAGTAAAAAGAGAGAATAAATTAGTCTATAAGTTTGATGTGAAATAAATTTATTTTAATATTGAGAATTATGTAAGATGTAAAATAAAATTGATTTTAATGTTAGGATATGAAATGAAGTAGATTTTTAATGTTAGAATTTGTGATGGATGTGAAATAAGATTGTTTGAATTTGTGATAAATTTGAAATAATAAAAAATAAAAACGAGCTCATTTGAGTCTCGAACAAAATAAGCATTTTAGTTAGGATAACAAATCAGAATTCTTGTTTCGTTGATGTAAAAAAGAACAAAAAAAGAAACCTATAGCCTAATTCTTGAAATATCTATATGACATTGTATCATTATATTCAATCATATAATTAGCATAAATGATAAATCATCATTATCGTATTACTTTAATATTTTTCTTTATAATAATTTTAGTATGTGGCTGTTTTAACAATATAAAATATTTTCAATTATTTCTGCTTGAACCATATGAAAAACAAAATCTCCTATGTCTTCATGTGGCTTACAGGGTACCTTGTATCCTACATGTAGTTAATAAGCCATCTAATAGAAAGTTGCAATTTAGAAGAATTTCGAAAAGTTGGCTTTTATGATCCACTAGAAAATCAAACTAATTCACATATTCTTATTAGCTCTAGAGTCCACCCACAAGAACTGTTCATGATATTTAAGGTGGAAATCTTTGGAGAAAGAATTTTGAGTTGATTTTAATAGTAAAGAGAGAAAAAGATAAAGTTAATGAATAATATAAGGTAAGATAACAAGTAATTATCCATGTGTTACTTTTTATTCATAATTTTGTTTAATTTTATACCTATCCATTTTTTTTTTAATTTTACATTTTTGTTTACTTTTCTTGCTCTTATTGTGGAACTCATCGATAAGGTTGGAGGTTATCGTTATTCTTGTACCTTTAAACTTGTAGATTTTTTTCTTTCTAATAATCTTTTCAACCTCTACCTCTACCTTTAATTTGTTTTTTAAAATCTAATCAAATACTTCTTATTTAGTTGATTTAAACCTTTACTAGCTATCTATAGAGCAAATTCATTCACTAGGTCCCATTGATCAGTGGGTCAAGCTTCCCTTCTAAGAATAAACTTGGCCCAAGCCAAATAAATAAATTTTCCCACTTAATCTCCAGTACCTACCGAACAGGTTTTCTTATTATTATACAATTATTGTAATTAGATATTATACAATTATTGTAATTAGATATTATTATACAATTATTGTCTAATATACCCCCACAAACAGATCGGTATTAAAGATATGAAATTTGGAATGTAATAGTTCAAAATGAGGTTTGTATAGTACTTTGATGAAGAGGTTGGCAAGCTGATCTTTGGAAGAGAGAAACTTAATCATCAACTCCTTGTGAGCAACACAATCACGTGCAAAGAGAAAATCAATTTCGATGTGTTTGGTTCTCACATGAAAATTGGAATGATGGCAAAGTAGGTAGCACTAATGTTGTCACACCACAAAATAAGAGGCCAAGCTTGGGAGATGATTCATGGATCAGTGAACTTATCCAAGTTGATTTGGAAGCAACATTTGCAAGAGCATAATATTTGGCCTCAGTAGATGACTAGAAAACCGACTTCTTTGAAGACCAAGAGATGACCAAAAAATATAGCAAAACCACCAATTGAGCGGCGATAATCCGAACATCCTACTCAATCAACGTTCGAGAAGGCAAAAAGCCTAAATGTGGAGGAGCCTTGAACCAAAAGGCTATGAGCATAGGTGCCTTTTAGATAACACAAGATGCGCTTTACTACAATCAATTAGTCAGTAGAACGAGCACACATAATTGACATACTCTATTGATAACAAAGGCAATGTTCGAATGCATCAGTATTCAGAAGGGAATTGTGATTCGAGGGGGAGCTAGGTTGAGGTTTGAGGCGGAAGCTCTGGATGCTTGAGTTGAGCTTGTTCAGGTAGTTTTGGATACTAATGTTGATGTGGTTCAGGTGAAGCGGCATCTTTTGAAGGAATGATAGAGGGTGCAGTAGCAGAATCTGAAATTGTGTACCATGTAGAAGAATTGGGTGGCTGAGCTGATGAGGAATGTGAAATTCCCCATGGAGACCTAACAGGTGGTGGAGGACCAAGAACTGAAACAGTGGCATATGGGAATACAGAATCATCAAAGCAAACATGCCATGAAATATAAATTTGACCGGTGCCAAGATCAAGATACCTATAGCATGGTAGTTGGAAGGCAACCAAGAAATACAATTTTTGATGAGCAATAAATTAGTCTGTGTCAATTAAAGGGTTGAAGATATGGAAAACAAATACATCCAAATGTTTGAATAAATGAAAAGTCAGTTTGTTTTTGGAACAGGAGACATAGTAGAGTAGCATTGTGTGTTGAGGTGGAAGGGATGCAATTAATTATGAAGTGGTTGTTTCAAAAGAAGAGTCCCAAAATAGAAGTGGTAGGGATGCATGTGATAACATAGCCAAGCCAAGATCAACATTTTGTCGATGGCGTCATTCAATGGCACCATTTTGATCATAATTATAGGGACAAGAAATACGATGTGTAGCCAAGCCAAGCTCAATAATCTGTAGATGGTGTCATTCAATAGAAGGACAAGCAATACGATGTGTAGCCACATTTATTGAAATGACAATACAAAACCAAGAATTCTCTAACTCCATCGCTTTGAAGATTAATGATTTAGAGTTCAGTTGCCTCTCAACATACCTAATGAAAGAAAAGTGGAGAAGACTTCAGGGTTTGAATTGAGTGGATAAACCCATATATATTTTCAGAAATCGACCATAAAAGAGAGACAAAACCGACAACCATTGTGTGAACATCAATATATCTTAACTACAAAGAAGTGTTGCTTACAAAAACTATATGATGTGTGGCACCACTATCAATGTAGAAACTTGATATTGACAGAGAAAACAATGATCAATCGTGTGATTGTTGCCGCCACAAATAGAGTAGGGAGTGAAAGCCTGCAACGATGAACCCGAGCTAGCTTTGACCACATTGCAATCTAGAACAAATGCCAGGAGATGTGACAACAAAATTGATTGAAAGAGTGGTGGCACAAGAAGAGCAAAGATGAAGAAAAGTAGGGAAAATGTTGGACCTTCTCCAGTGCCAAGGAGATCCAACTGAACGGTGATCATCTTGCTATTAGAAAAGGATAAGGACCACAATTCCACAACTGGGAGAGGAAAGTGGCCAGCCTGTGCTCTAATATCATGTCGAGAGTAGTACACGGGAGAAAATAGACCTGAAATTAAGAATTGGGTCAAGCCTCCACACCCACACAGGTTCCTTTAACTCTTTAAACAGAAAAGTATAGAATCCAATTTGTTACACAGGAAGCTCCGACAGAATCTTCCTACAACTAATTAGTGAGATTAGTTAGGGGCCCACAACAGTTGCAATTAGATATAAGTATACAATTATTGTCTAACATTCCTAATCTGGTTATAAAGAAATATAAGAAACTAGGACAAGCGTGTGCTTTGCCTACCAAAGGCAGTTTAGGCAACCCTAAACTTATAATAGGATGCCTGGGAACCAGGTTATATAAAAGAAACGGCAGTTTGAGTTAAGGTCACATAAGTGATTTTAAAAAACACAAGTTGCATATAACTAAAGGCTATCATCCAATAGAAATAAAAGAGGACAATGGAAAACAAAAGGTGTGATGATAATTCTAGCAGTCACAATTCCAAAACGCAGTATGAAATTTGCCTAATCAAAACTATATTTTTTACGCTAATTTCCCAACGAAGTTTACCCTGTCTCACCATATATCAGTATACTTTTCTGCTAGAAAAAGATCCCAGTTGATGCATTTCGCACCCTTATGACCGTAAAAACAAGAATGACATAATGGACGAAGAGATAAACGCTACAAGGATTGCATTACTCGTGAATCTTCTTAGAAAAAAATGAAAAGCTTCCACTTACTTGATGGAACGTATGCTGAAGGGTCAGGCGGCGGGTCATGGTAGTGGGAAGCGCGAAGGGACAAGCTCAATCTCGTAGCGTCATTGTTGAGGCTGAAGAAGAACCGGGCGGCGGTGGCGTTCCAGCCCCACAAGTAGCGAGTAGAAGACGACAAGGGGAAGGGCAATCGAGAAGGGGTCTGCCAGAGGTCGCTTACTGCAACGAGCTGCGCTAAGCAGGACCACACTAGAACGCAGGAGCAAACCCTAACGAACCAAACCTGCAACCGCGACCGCTGCGGCGGCGGCAGCATCCGGCGGCACTCCTCTGGCCCCAGAGCTACCACAATGACGGAGAAGAAGAGGAGGAGGAGGCCGATTCGTCACCAGATCATAGAAAAACAATGCAGTGGAGACATTTGGTACCCGGATCGACCAAATCGAGAGTTCGTCATCTTCATCTTCAGCGATTCATCTCCGCAAAACTGAGGTCAGCAATTAGAAAGCGGGATCTATGGAAAAATAGAAATCTCCCACAGCGACAGAATTATAGCCGACAAAATAAAATAAAAATTGATGTTTTTTTTTTTTCTAAATAACAGTCGAAATTGCGTCAATTCAAATTCTATAAGACTTCGAATTCAAGTTAAATTTAATTCAAATTAATTAAAATTTAATCAATTTTAGTCAATTTTTGGTTAAATCAAATTTAACTTTTAAACATATTTTATTTAAAAATTCATTTTATATATACTATATATATTTAAGTAAATTTATATCTATGGGTAAAAAATATTTCAAGAAGTATTTTTTATGAATTTTATTAAAATTTTTTAAATAAAAAAGACTCATGCAATAATTTATGGGTGAAAAAAAATCTAAATTAAATATTTTCGAGCTCAAGTATAATTATTGTTAATTTTTAAATTTACTAAAATAAGAGGAAGCTCTGTTATTTCAAATTGATCAATATTTGTATAATAAACTTATTGCATTTTCATCTGATTAGATCTCATAAATATTTCAAATCATGATTAAATATTGTATTACATACTATTTTAATTAAGAACGTAGATATTTGAGTACATTTTACAACAATATGGGTTATGTGTCTAAGCATAAAAAATAATAATAATAATAATAATAATAGATTGTAAAAAAAAAGTATTGTTGAATAAAAATTTCAGGCTTGTGACACGCATATAATAAAAATTATAATTTTTATATAATTTTATTAATTAATATATAATATTAAAATTTTAGATAATAAATATAGAAAATACTTAGATTTTAGATGTGTGTAATTATTCCTCAAAGCCTATACTCAAATACAATTATTAACAACTATATGATTAACATTCTTTATGCTTGAGAATGAAAAAAAAAAAAACATTCTTTAAGTATATTCAAGTAAACACTAAAATGACAAAGGTTATGTACCAAAGTACATTCTTTATAATAATAATTTTGTACATACATGTAATTGTATTTTTGCGGCTTAAAATGTTAATTCAAACACGCTATAAAAATATTTATGTACATAATTTGTAGCTATATAATTATTTGTGTTTGAGTACAATCTTTTATAATAAGTGAGATATACGTGATTACAAAAGTTTTTAGTTGATTAATATAAGCTCTAATATACCATATAATTATAAAGGGATAATTACCTACATGCCACACCATTTAGTTTTATTTATGCGTTACTCATCTATTCTTAGTTAATTACGCTATGCATACTCAAAATATTACAAAATCTTACATACATATAATTGAGTTAAAATTCAGTCAAAATCTAATTGAAAAAAATATTTTGTTAGTAAATTATTAAAATTATATTTTTACCCTTAATAGTACATATTTTTTTCTTCCTCAATGCCACATTAAAGCGATGGTCTGTCCTAAAATCAACTCACGTTACGGATGTCTCTTTTCTTTGCCATGCACTATCTAAACATCAAATTTTTAAGATTTTCACTCAAAATATATTTAAATATTCTTAAAATAATATGATGAATAGTTCAGATTTTTTGTAACCTAACTATAGTTAGGTTGTTAAAAAATTATGATTACTCATTATAATAAAAATAAGTTAAAGTGTGTGTATGTAAGATTTTATAATATTTTGAATGTGCATAGTGTAATTAACTAAGAATAGATGGGTAATATATAAATAAAGCTAAATAGTATGACATATAGGTGATTATTCCAATTATAAATTGTGTCTGAGTAATAGCAATTGATTGATATTTGTGTTACGCTCTTTAAAGAAGTCGAAGTAAGGGTCAATTGGATTATGTTCTTCGAAATTTAATATAAGTAAAGCTTATGACAAAGTAAAGTAGAACTATTGCCTTATAGAAAGATTTTTCCTACGAATCCTCGGTTGAAATTATTGTATTGCTCTTTTTTAGCTTACAATGAAATATTTATTTACCCATTAAAAAAAATTAATTGATATCATATTTTTTATTAAAAATTTATACAAGAGTGTATTTTTTAGTAACTAATTTATTTTGTCATTATTAAAGTACATTTGTAAATCATACATTTTAGCATTCAAATTCTAAACTTTTTGCATAATACAATCAAATGAATATGCCATGATGACTTAATTCTAAGATTTAGAAGAATTTACAATAAAAAAAAAAAAGATTTAGAAGAATTATTGTGTATGATTTTATGAAAATTATCTATAATAGAAAATCACAAATAAAAAAATTACGTAGAATATGAAATAATATTATTTGATATATAAAAATAATACAAGATTTGAAATAAAATAAAAATTTTACATTAAATATTGTGTATGATGTTATAGAATTAATTTGATATTATTTTTTATAATTTTTATAATAAATAAATTTTTTTAGTTATTAGGATGAAGAAAATAGAATGAAAAATAAATAGGTGTTTTTCATCATGTATTTGTTATTACTGTCTTAGAAAATGATATATATAAAAAAAGTAGATCAATAAATTTATAGATATTTTTATCATAAAAAACTTATAAATATTTAAATAATATTTTTGTCTAATGAATAATGAATTAGTGTTATTCAAACGATCTAGAAGTTTTTTTTTTATCATTTTATTGAACAAAATTACATTTTGACTAACTATTTGCCACATGTCAATATAAAATTCCTCCAGTAAAAATGCACCTGAAGTGACATTTTTTTTCCTATAAAAAAATATTTTTTTCCTATAAAAAAAATATTTTTTTTTCCTATCAAAAAAAGATTATTTTTTTTTGAAATTGTAACCATTTTTATACTATACAAGATTTTAAAATCGTGTCAAACTGTTAAAATTTCAATAACTTCATATCAGTTTTAATCGATTAATTTGATCTGAAAAAACTATTGAATTTCAGTTTTGGATAAAATTTAGCTAAAATTATTGAAACTTAACTTAAATTATCGAAATACAACTCTATCAAAAAACATAATACTCAGTAATTATTATTAATAAATTTAATTTTAAATTTATAAAATTTAAATAATTTATAAAAAAATAAAAAATTATTGAAACTATTAAAACTATTGAAATTGATACTTTTATTTTGTAATTAAAAAATAATAAGATTGAAAAAGTAAATTAAAATGGAGGAGCTATAAGTTTGAATATAGATGGAGTGAATCTATCCCAAAAAAAAATATGATTAAGGTCATTAATGGAACATTTGCCAAATATCACCCAAATATTGTCATCTGAGAAAATAACATTTTTATTTGAATAAACAAAATACATAATTCCAATTGCATTTCATGTTTGCCAAAAATAAAAGGATTGTTTATTTATGAGATTAACTTTAATATAATAAAATATAAATTTAATGTGAAATTTTATTTTAAGATTTATAAAAAAAATTAAATAAAATTATATTTAACAAAAATATGTAAGACAAAATAAAAGTAATTTTAATATTAAAATTATGTAAAAATTAAAATATTATTAATTTAATATTAAAATTTATAGATGTTGAAGCTTATAAAATTAATTTTAATTTAAGTTAATCCTCACAAAACAAAACCTCACTATTCGAAAAATTATTGCAGTCTAACAGCCTAACATGTGGATTTTGTGGAAGTCATTCGGCGTACGACGCCTACGTGCGGGTCCCACCATCACGGCTTCGCAAACGTAACAATTTTGTTCATACATGTATCATAATACATCTCATACGTAGCAATTTTTATCACATATGTATCATAAAATATGTCATGCGTAATAAATTTTATCATATATGTATCATAATAGTCCACCAAAATTGCTGCATATGAGATATTTTATGATACATTTGTGATAAAAATTACTAAGTATGAGATATATTATGATACATATGTGAGCAAAATTGCTACGTATGAGATATATTATGATACATATATGATAAAATTTAGTACGTAAGATATTTTATGATACATATGCAATAAAAATTGTAACATATAAAATATATTATGATACATATATAAACAAAATTGCTACGTTTGAGATACATATATTAAAAAAACTCGTCATTAGTGCCGATTGTCGAGCCGTGATGGTGGGACCTGCACACAGGCGTCGCACGCGAATGGCTTCCCAAAATTTACATGTTAAGCTGTCCGATTGCAATAAGTTTTCCGCTGTTCTAAGATTTTATGTTATTATAATAATATATAAAATGTTCTTTTTCTTTCTTCATATAAATAACTTTTTAAAAAATTCAAATTATTTTGGAAGGAGACACCCTTCTGCCCATCAAAGCCTTGAAGAAAGACAAGAAGAATTTATCTACAATTGGAAGCCTTGAAGAAAGACAAGAAGAATTTATCTACAATTGGTCTTTGCATCGACAACACGAAGAATTTGAAATCGCTCAACTCCTACCTTTTAGCTTACACCAAACGAGATGGCAATGCAGCAGCACATTCTCTGGCACGTCATTCTCTCAACTATAAGACCGACATTGTCGAAGGAAGAGGTTCCCCTATTCTCGATGACGTTTTAATCAAAAATTGTAAGAGCTGCTTGCAGTACGAATGAAAATGTTATGTTGTTCTATAAAAAAATTATAAAAAAAAATCAAATTTATTAGCAGCAATATTTCTTTTCTTAAGTGACAATTGGTGATCAAATTGTCAAGAAGAGTGAGCGCTTTAGATACCTTGGATCAATTATACAAAATGATGGCGAAATAGATAATGTGCGCAATGGAAACAAAGGATTCATGTAGCCGACCCCACCTAGTGGGATTAAGGCTTGGTTGTTGTTGTTGTTGTTGTTGTAATATTTCTTTTCTTAAATAAGTTTGTGCATAAAACCGATAATCTGATAAGAGAAGTTCAAAATCATCGAATATCTTGATTCGATCAATTGCAGCCACAAATAAAGAAAAGTCGTGATGATAGTTTTCCTCAATGAGAATAATTCATGAGAAAAAATATTTTATCACCGATAATTTAGCCTCTGTTTGGTTGGTATTCAAATTAGTCGTGATTATTTTTTAAAAAAAATAAAATAATTTATACAATTCTCAATATATCACCTAATTTTATTTAATATTCTCACTATTAACAAGTTTCAAGAAAATTAGTTAGGCACCTTCAATCGAACTATACATGTGGAATCTTGATACTATATGCGACACTGGAAGTAGGCCTGTGCATTTAATTTAATTGATTGGTTTGGAGATCAAATCAAAAAAAAGATTGAGTTCAATTTTAAATTTAATGAAATCAAACCAACTAAAATAGATTATAAACCAAAGCAAACCAACCAAATAAATATCGGTTTGGTTTGGTTTGGTTTGGTTTGGTTCGATTAAAATCATATTTTTTATCTCAAAAGTTTTCTTAATCTTCTTATAATGATATTAAATACTGCTATATTAATATCTAAATAATAGCTTTAATATAAGAGAAATCTAGCACAATAAGTAATTTAATAACTCTGCATCACCAAAATAAACTAACAAAAAAGTGAGAATTCAGAAGCAATTGCAACACATCATTACATCAATATCACAATATAATCAAAACTACGTAACAAAAATTTTATTTATTTATCAAAAATGATAAATATTTTTTCAAGTTTTCAGACCGTCTTCCTTATAAGAATTCATCATAATTATCACACCTGAAAAAAAATACACTAAATAATTATCATAAAAATACACTATGAAAACTCATAAATATATATATATACACTATCACTTCAATAATTCAAAATTAATATTGTAAAAATTATTATAATACAACTGAACCAACCCAACCCTAAAATCATATTTATACGTGGGTTATTTAATAATCGGTTATTTCAGTCGGTTTGATTTCCAAACATGTGAAACCGAACTCAAACCCAAACCAATTAACCGAAATACTCAAAATATCAAACCATCACCAAACCGTTAGATTCTAAACCAAACCAAACCGCTAAATTTAAACGATTCGATTCGATTTTTCAGTTTAAACCATAGTTTGCACACCCCTAACTGGAAGCTAGAGAAAACTAATTTCTCAGGCTTTAGTAGAGAGACTTAGTCAGTCGATTGAAACTTATCTGAGTACATATATTCTCAATTGACCATAAAGTAATATTCTCAATTGACCATAAAGTAACTTCAAAGTACGCATCGACAAGAAAACTGTGTGACTTTTTCATTACTGGGAGATTCATCAACGGGATTGAACGCGATGCAATACCACCAAAGATTTGTGAGGTGTTACTCGACATCATACATTCATTGTTGGTACACAATCTACCAACATTGTGATTGATTCAAAACTACTCGGGCCTCGTGAATTAATAATCCTATAAAGAAAAACTTAAACAATTTGGGTGCAATTGGAGATATATAAATTTGGTAGAGAGAGGGATATGAGAGGACAGGAGAGGAGTAGAGCCTTCAAATATAATAAGCCTTAAAAAGTTTTTTTCCTTTCATTCCTACATGAAATCAAGTACAAAGGGTATCATATTTATAGGAAATGAATACACATGAAATAAGCTTTTAGGAAAGAAGTAAGAAGTTTTCTTCGAATATAAAATACATTAAAGGAAAAGAAAAATTCAACTATTGATAAGTGAGGGAAAGAAAATTCAACTTTAGGAAGTGGGATAAAATAACCTTCACCTACTATCCTTCATTCTACTTGGGTTGAATTGAACCAAGTCAAACCCATTCTATTAGTATTCTTTGTTCCTTTCATTATTTGATCTTCTGATCAGTGATTAACTTTATCACCTCGTGAAGATAAGACGAGATATCATCGACCACAACCCTTGACAAAGCAGCCTAAGTCTAATGGCAACCAGCTACTAAAATGATCGATTCAATTGAGTATGCGATGTTTCCTCATCCACACCTAATCAGAGGAATGCAAATAGGTTTGCCTTAACCTCGGCAACTAAGGAGGAGCCCGAGCTCTGCCAATTGGAGGAATACTCGAACTCGAAGAGGAATGAGGGCTCCCTCCTACAAGGGAAGTTGAGCACGAAATCCCAACTTCTCCGTAATATGGTCGAGGAATTCAAATCACATTTAACATATAAGTCAAGCTCACATTTTTCCATGAAGATGACTGAAATCTAAATCTGGTAAAGAAATATACTAATAAACTAATAGTTGAATTGCATGTTCTATGCAAACATTTCATAAATAAAGAATAATTCGAATGTTTAACATATAAGGGTGCATAGATTAGTAATCTAAATCACTTTCAAGCAAATTTTGACAGAAAAATCAGTTGCCAAAACTGGAGCGAAAGAAGGAAAGACAAACTGAAATTAATATCTATACCACCTCAACCAGGATGATGCATTCAAAATATGGCAGGACAAATGGCTCGTCAAATGCAGTGAAGCAGTGTTGGCTATTCAATGGTCATCATCTTCACCGCTGTAATCATCATCCCAACAGTAGTCAACATCCCAACTGTAGTCGACGTCCTCACTGCCATAATAATCATCTCCGAAGCTGGAATAGCTGTCTTCGACAACTTTCGAGCAGTCATCGTTGTCACCAACAACAGAGCCCGGGCCCTTGACATCAGCCATTACCATCTTTTCACCAAATTCCTCTTCTATTTGTTCAATGGTGCTCGACTCACTGTAGGCACTTTCAACATCTGACCCTCCCTCAGACTAAGGAAACAGATGTTAATCATAATGGGCATAATACTTGTATCTTCATTTGGATATGAAAACAATAAATAAATACGAGGAATTAGGCCAAGTATCTTCACTTGGCATATTTCCAGTATTCTCACCAGCAAAGCCTGGCAGTCAACAGACCAACAGGCAAACCAAATTGAATATACCCCTGTATTATGAAATTTCTAAGAAATTTACCTAGTACCATAACAAATCCTATAACCTTTCACTGCCAGAAAATGGAAAAGAAAAAGGAAATAAATAACATAAGACAGAAGACTGGATTGAAAAGAAATCATCTTCAAATAAATAACATAAGACAGAAGCCATATACATATATGGACCTTGAATGTTATCTTTAATGTCATTCAATGTTATTTTTGTATCCAGTTTCCTAAAATAATCTTGAATGTGTAGGAATGTTGTTCATTAATCGGCTAAAAGTTGTTAAATAGCTAGGTAGGTTCAAAGCAAGGCTTGTTGAGTGGGTCTTAAAATTTCTATACATCTTCTTGTTTAATACTCAATCTTTCTCTCATTCTTGGCGTAGTATTCGTATCTCATTGATCAACTTAAATAATTAGCTTACATAGGCATATTCTTTATGTTGTTATATGGAGGTCCAGTTGAGTCGTGTTCGTAGAGTGGAATTTCCATCTAGTTTAGCATTAATCCATTAATTAGCAATTTGTATCATATTTAGATTTTGGTTTTAATCACATTGCATTCCTTTCAATTTGACTCATAGGAGGAATCAATACCTCGAGTCGTGCCCACATCACTTGGAGCTCTTATGTGTACTACTGTTGCTATTGATGCGGTTGTTGTTATTTGCTACCTTTGAGAAAGAATGAGGGCATTGTTAAAGGAACAAGGCTACTGTCAAATTCACAGTGAAAACACTCCAAAATAATCCACACTGACGATGAAGTTTGATGGTAAAGTCCAGTAGTAAGGAATAGAAAAATGCAAATGATTATCAAGAAGTTCTTCCTCTTTTCTGAAGTTTTCATGTAGACAAAGAAGAGCAAAGAAATATGCCTTATGCTAGTAACCTAAAGCTCTATGAGGTTTAGGTAAGGAAACCAAACTACTATTATATTCAGTTAGTTACTTGGCTTGTGATAACCTGAGAGATTGTGCTCAAGTTAAGATTCTTCAAGCGGTCCATTATAATATGTTCTTCAGGCTATACAAGATCATAATAAGAGAAGTTTCCCTAAAATTTGATGAACTCAAAAAGTTGTCAAAATCTGATGGAGTTCTTTAACAAGACTAGATTGAGGTTTATGTCCATTGAGGTTCCCATTATTTATGAGTTATTCAAATGATGAATTCACTGTGCTTGAATAGATTTTGCATGGTCTAGAAGTAGGTGTATACTAGCCCACAATGTTTTGTCTCTTCCAATAGAATATTGTGTATGTTTTGCAACAATATATGTAAATATAAAAAAGATACATCATATATTATCACTTGAAATGAATCATGTTGAACATACAAGTATAGTAAATGAGCATTTAACATAGCTAACCTTGTGAAGTTTAACTCTTAATACAATTAAAAGAAAATTCAAAACTGTACTACTTGAGACTTTTTTTTATAGTAATACTATTTTAAGATTTATAGTAAAAGTAAAGAGAATTTTGAACAAAAAAACAGAACTTCTTGAAGCATATGCCATACCTCAAAATAAGAAGTACCATCAGAATGACTCTCAGATTCCTCACTTTCACCTTTATCCAGAATCTGCACAATAAAATTTCAGCATTCTTTAGCGAAATTCTTACAAATGCTTCTTACAAATAAAGTAGAAATTTATCAAGCAAAAATTTGTCCAGAATAACAAATTATAAGTTGATGTGCTCCTCCCACTTAATTTGAAAGAGTTACATTGTATGGGAGGGGTATATCTTCACTGTATATAGAGGAGGATGTGTATGTAAATGTGTGTTTAAAGGGGGTTTAATTTACAATAGATCAAACTGAGGACCATCCATTTACCATTAGACTATCCAACCCAAGAAAATCGCCCTATCCAGATCAAACCATTCAATCATCCAGATCAAATCGTCCGATCAGTTTCCCCTAGTTACAACAATTCAAATTTGAATCTCCCCACTTATTCAGTGATTGGAGACAAACCAACCAACCTATAATGAAGAAAAGTGACCTACAAGTGCAGGGGAAATTCATTCTAAAGAGGTTGACGATTATTTTGAGAAACTTGAGTTATTCGAGCTTTGTTCCACTAGAAGAACTAGTGGAGAGTTGCTATTATGTGGATGGAGGTACCACACGCTTAGATCCACTCATTTAGGGTTCTCCGTTGATTTTTCCCTTGTTTACCAGTTGCTCTTCAGATTTGTTGTTTCTTTTCACACATTCACCCAATATCATAGTAGTATCAAAGCGTCCCTTATAAAGAACCATAGGGTCCTCCATTCTCAGTTGTCATCAAAATGCCCTATCAAGAAACATAAGGTACAGCACTTCAAGTCATCATCAAAGTGATATCAGATAAAGTTTTGGTAGCAGTACCGTATCCTTGCTTTATTGTTATGATATTAGGCCCTATTTGTTTTGAAGTTAAAAAATTAACTTGGTTTAATTTTAACATGGCATATCACATCACACATAAAATTTAATATTAAACATTAACTTTATTTCACATTCTACACACATTACTAAAATAATAACTAACTTATATCACATCCCTCACATATCCCAACATAATAATTAACTTTATATCACATACCTCACACACCCCTAATATAATAACTAACTTTATTTCACATCATTCATAAGGTCTGTTTATTTATAAGGTTAAATTCAACAAGGTTAAAATTAAACTTGGATAGAGACATTTTTTTGTTGAAAGTTATGAATGATGTAAAAAAAATTAGTTATTATATTAGGGGGTGCGAGGGATGTGATATAAAGTTAATTATTATGTTGGGATATGTGAGGGATGTGATATAAGTTAGTTATTATTTTAGTAATGTGTAAGATGTGAAATAAAGTTAATTTTTAGTATTAAATTTTATGTGTCATGTGATATGCCTAGTTAAAATTAAACCAGGTTAATTTTAAACGGTCAAACAAATGAGGCCTTAGTGTCTAATTTTTACCTCAATTTTTCATTCATTCATACCACATTTTCATCTAGTTAAGTATGTCATGGCATACATGTGTGGTTATTTACCATATGATGGGTCATATGGGTGTATCACCACTACATCCCTAGATCCCTACATCCTAGATCATGTGGTGGTCGCATATATAAGAGACATTAGAATGGGTACTATTGCTAATATCGTTCCCTTTCTAAATATGATTGATATATAGAACAATGTATATATACTAAGAAGTCTGGGTGTGGGAACCAATAAGGTATTCTCAATTATATGTCTAAGTTCCTCCACATAATAGCATACTTCTTATAGAGAAGGAGCAGAATAAACTTCTCTTAAGCATATTGGATCGAATAGATAGTATAATTAAATGTAATCTGCAAGATCATATGCACATTAAAGGGTTCGACCTCCATGACTAATAACAAGTGCAAAATCAAAGTAGGATATTAGTAATTTCTCAAAAGCACAAAAGTGAAATATCAGGAAAATAAGAGCATGCGACATACTTACAAAGAGAGTATAAGTAGACATCTAGATAATTTTCATTCCAATTTAGTTGGCCATGACATAACATACCCAAAAGGAAATCTTGATGTATATCCAAAGTCACAAATAAAAAGATTCACAATAGGCTCCAAAATAGGATTAGATGAAGATAGTTAACTAAAAAACCAAGTACATGAGCAAAAGTCATGTTTTTTTCTTTTGAAACTTCAAAGGTTATGTTTAATAAAGATGAAAAGCATAGGGAACCATAAGGATTCATACAATTTGAGAATGAAGAATGTTGGCTCACGGATCACAGTCCAACTATCACATTCAATATAGAACAATATTAGCATGTGTTTATCAGAAACGTTTTTACTATGAATGCAAAGAACAAAGTAAAATGATAAGATCAAAAAGACAAAGACAAAAGACAAATCATTAAACAAGCTTAGAAACGCCAGGTGCTCATGGTACCTCACGAATATGACGACCGTTTTGGCCATTCAACGTAGGGCTGCCAAAGTGTTCTAGAACCTTTCCACAACCAAAGCAGGAACTGAGGAAATCAATAGAAACAGAGACTCGGTGAGGATCAAAAACAGGGAGCTTGAATGAGTCAACAGAACATTAACCGCTTACACGTATCCTCCATAGACATCCAACAAGGTGCGGCGGTTACCTCCGCAGTGACTGCACCACGCCATGAGTTGCCCGACCCACCGTACCCTCAATAAACTGCAATGAAGCAAGGAATTGCACATTATACTCTTGCCATTATAGATAATTCTAAGAGTGCATCTTTAAACTATGATTTTCTCTTCAAAACACCAGGAGAAAGATTCAGAACCTGGTACGATGAGCCGGAAGAGGGCAATTTAGGAGTTCAGCGCTGGGAGCAGGGATACGACACCGCCGCGCGGAAGGAGCGCAAAGCCGTTTAAGGCCGGAGGTTAATTAGGGTTTCCGATTTGAGAAGCGAATCCGGCAGCTCGGAGTCGGCCAACATATATAATAACTTCCCATATTTTCTTCTGTTAAAATTTTTTTTTCCATGTTTTCTATATAAATATATTAGTTTGAGGAATAAATTTGGAAGGAGTATTTATTAAAAAAAAAATAGGAAAGAGAAAATAAAATATTGAATTCATTAACAACTAAGGGTGAGCGCATACCAAAAAAATAAAAAATAAACTTGCTCAAATCAAATTTAATTTATGAAGCATTTAATTTATTATTATTTTTATATTATATTATATAATCTAAATATCATGATATTTATCATTAAATTAAATAACTATTTTTTTAAAATAACATGACATAATATTGAACCAAATACCTCCAATAAAATTAATTTAATTCGTAATCAACTTGATATTTATATAATAATACATATACAAACCTTTAGCTACATATTAAAATATTTTATATACACGAATATATTATATTAAATTTATATTGAAGAAATTTATATATAAATACATATTTACGTATGTATACGTTTAACTAAAAATCATATATAATATACATTATATGCAAAATAAATATTTAAATTAAAAAATAAGATTAAAATTTATGCTCAATTAAACTTAGAATTGAATAATCTAAAAAAAAAACTCAAAATCGAATAACTTTAATAGTCTCGAATCAAATTCGACTCAAACTTAAAATTTTTTAAGTTTAAGTTGAGATAAATTCACTCGAACTCAACTTGATTTTTTTTTTTATTGTGGTCTAGGCCATAAATAAAAGTGATAAAATTACAAAAAATAAATTATGTCACATCTTCCTCGAGGATGCTACAAAAATCATATTGGAGAGACATACTCCTCTCCCAATCAAAATAACCTAGTTTCACTATGTGTGCTAAGTAGTCAACAGTACTAGTTTTGATCTGACTTACGTGTGTAATTTTTTAAAGAAGATTGTCGGATATCAATCTAGCAATGTAGATCACACTCATGTCTTGGGAGTCACAGAGCTTCAAAATTTGTGGCATCTTAAGATCTTCTAGCTCTAGTAGAGATTCAACCTAGCTTCACATACACCGCTTAGAGAGCTCCTAAGGACTCCCTCTTAAGACTAACGTGAGTAGAGGTTTTAGCAAACTTGAAGATGGCTTCCAACCCTTGAATTGCTACATGTTGCTCTGCTATAATTATCGAATAGGTTAACACTCTTCTTCCACTAGCATGTAGGAGTCTGAATTTGTGGTCTCTCATAAAGTATTCTGTTCCTATAATCTCATTACCTTGAAACAAGTTATTAAAGTTGATTTTAATCCATTCGCTAGGGGGGGCCCAATAGTCAAGTGTACAAACATGAAAGCCCAATAAGGGTTTTAAGATCTCAGTGGTTATTGTATGAATTAAGATCAAGCTCAATTAAACTCAAGATAATGGAGACAATGATCTTTACGATTGCTGTGAGTTGTCCATGTACTTTAGTATTCCAAGCTCTCGAAGTGTAGTAGTCTTAGGTGTTTGTCCTTCTTATTACTCCTAGTAGTTGAAGTTAACACTAGGGATGTGTTTGTTTGTAAGGTTAAAATTAAATTTGAATAAAGATAATTTTTTTATTGAAAGTTGTGAATGATGTGAAATAAAGTTAGTTATTATGTTGGAATATGTGAGGGATGTGATATAAAGTTAATTATTATGTTGGAATATGTGAGGGATGTGATATAAGTTAGTTATTATTTTAGTAATATGTGTAGGATGTGAAATAAATTTAATTTTTAATATTAAATTTTATGTGTGATGTGATATGCCTGGTTAAAATTAAATCAGGTTAAATTTAAACTCGTAGACAAACAAGGCTAGAAGTTAACCTGCAAAAAAAGGGTTTGAGAAAATAAAGAAAAATAGTAGCTCCGCCCGAATAGCTTTGCAAATGTTGCACTCTATGATAACATGCTAAATGTCTTCTATCTCATTCCAACCCCAGGGGCAATGTTTGGAAGTGATCAAGCCATGACAGTACAACCAGAGTATGGTAAGAATAATGTTCTTACACACACACACCATATAAGAACACACATCCTTAGCTGAGTAGGGAGATGCTCAGACTAATTTCTCATTATATTGTAATCCTCCTAAAATTGATTATGATATAGAGTAGAAGTGAGTATTTTCTAATTTTTTGTAGCTGCCCAGGCCAACATATTCCTCTCAAGATAGTGGTGCCGAATAATAGAAAGAACTCTTCTGCCTAAACTCCTCAAAACTCTTCAGCCCAAACTCCTCGCCAAACACAAAGCTGATCTTTCTGTTATCCCAATTATCCCCCTGCAAAAGATCCTTGACTCTGCCAAGTTGATCCTCCCACTACATGTTTATGAAAGTTGGTCACTACGATATATAAGTAGTAGAGAGTCACAAGTCATCCACAAGCTTGACTTTTTATCAGCCTTATTAAAAACTATTGCATCATATAAATTAATATAAACTATCTTAAACCATGCATCATATATAATATGTATCTCATAATTAAATATATAAAGTTTGAAAAAAAAATATTTTACGTAATATTATAGCTTACGATACTGCATAAGACTAACTAGTATATTCGAAACTTGAAACTCTTTTGAATTAAATGCCACCTTAATCTTATTCTTGGTCAAATAGTTCTAGCTCGCACTCAAAGAACTTTGACTCAAACAACTTGAACATAAAGAGCACCGGTGCATGCATTTTCAAGACCCGATGATTTTACAACCATTATGCGCACTTATCAGCATTGTGTGTGCTATACAGCAACACACGACTGCACGACTGCTCACTACAATGCATCACCAAATGATAGTATGGCTTGACATATCGAGTCATACTCATCGTAGCCCCTAAATGTTATAAAATCATACAGCTTCTTAAGATTCACTAAAATTAAACCGATCAACCCTTATTACTGACATAAATCTTAGATGATAATAAGAACTTACTTCCGACCATATCTATCCCTTGAATTATACAAAATATGGCCTAACAAATGCATGAAACTTTCACTTTAACTCTCAAGCTTTATTTGATTCAAACTTTTTTTTTAGACGAAAAAAAAGAGAGAATTACATACATACCCCTTAAATCATCTTAAATTACATATTAAATCTCGAATTTTTTAATTTTACAACTTAATCCCCTAAATCATCCAAAAATAACATATTTAGGTCTTTCTCAAGATTTTTAAAGGATATTTTTTGCTGATTTATAATTATTTGAATGCTTATTATCAATAATATGAATATACAAATATTAAAAATATATTTGCAAATATATGTATTCTACTAGTTTTTATTTTTGAATGATTTAAAGGGTTAAATTGTAAAATTAAAAAATGAGGAATTTAATATGTAATTCAAGATGATTTAAAGAGTATGTATCTAAATGCCCAAAAAAAATTTAAATTTAATGAAAAAAAATATTTTAATTTTAAAAAAAATATAAAATATAAAATACTTTAAATTTTAATATTCATATTTATATTAAATATAAAATAAAATTAATTTTTATAATTAAAATTTATATTGGACAAAAAAAAATATCTCAAATAAAATGTAACATTAGGATTTATTTATTTATAAAATTTAATTTTTAACTAAATTAAATTAAATTTGAATAAAAACATTTTTTATTAAAAATTATGAGCAATGTAAATTAAAATTAATTATTAAATTAAAATATATAAAAAAATATAATATAATTTAAATACTATTTTAATATATACATAAAATATAAAATAAATTAACTGTAATACTGACTATTTAAAATTAAATAAAGTAAAAATTATCCTAAAATTTTTCCAAATAAAAATCTTCTTTGGAAAAAGAACCATCACGTATTGAGTTTGATCACTAGCACATTTCCTAAAAAAATAATTAGCTTGTACAATATAATAATAAACAAATGGACGATATTTTTCACATCACAGTTCCACGTCAGCAAACAAATGGATGATGTTTTTTTACATCATCACCTCGCCACTATCACCTCGTCGACACCACCTCGCCGATGCCACCTCATTGTCATCGACTCATCAATCTTATAAAGAGAGAGCGGAGGGGCGGGTGAGAGAGAGAGAGAGAGAGTGGGTGTATTTGGAGGGGGCAGACGCCGACAGCCCGCCATCCTCTACGCAGGCGAGTAAGAGTGAGAGAGGGAGGTGTAAAATTAAAACATTGAAAATTACAAAATAAAATATTTCTAAAATATTTTAAAAATTATAAACCAAATAACAATTATGAATTGGCTACATGAATCTCTCAGGAATTAACTCCAAAACTAATAAACACAGGGATAACCTGGAGGCTGGAAAGCAAGCCTAACTTCAACAGCCGCATCCAGTTCAAATCTCCTGTTCTTATAACATGAACAGCTTGCAATACACAAAAAATTAAATGTCAGACAAACTTAAAAAAGCAGTTCAATATGCTGCTGTCTAATCTAACACTTCGAAAAAAAATCAAACAAATTAGATTGCAAAATACACGAAAAATAACAGCACAAAAAGCATCATGTTTGAAAAACACGATAGCAAACGAGATGGTTGCCTCAGTGGTAGTGACAATTATAAATCCTCATCAGTATCAGCATAAGATTATACATCATAGGCAACCAGTATGATAGTAATGAACAGATTTTTAAGTATCTCGTGTGATCTGAATACAAAAAGAACTTCTAATATGAAGAAAAGTAAAATTTTAATGCTGCTTCTGAACAGATTCCAAGTAAAAATTTAATGCAATTTTGTCAAATAAATAGAAGTATTAAAATAGTCATTTGACAAAGGAAATTTACACAATCATGAATTAATATTCTCTAACAGTAACCTGATATAATCTGCAAAGACATTAACAAGAGTAGTTCGTACCATAAATGTAAATCAAATTCTTATCTAAGTCTAAGTAACTAAGATCACTCTTTATAGTTTCTTGTCGTGCCTTGAATAATTGATCCAAGGTATCTATCTAAAGCGCTCACTCATCTTGACAATTTGATCACCAATTATCACATCTCCAATATAAATATTTTTTCTTGACTAAATGTGCACTTCATATATTCAATTTTTAATCTACTGAGATAAAAACTTTTAGATTCTAGAGCATTCCTCCAAAGCTCGAGTTTCGCTTTAGCTCCCTCTTTAGTTTTCTCAACAAGAAGTGTAGTTCATACCATAAGGAACAAAAATATGAAGAGATGAAAAGTGTAGAAGCATGCATCCGAGAGATTGACAATAGACTTAAGTCATCAACCTCAGTAGCTGTTAGCTATAGGTGCTGATGTCCCCCTGGCTACAGTTTAAACCAAACACTATTATGCTCCAAAATGATGATCTTTTGAGACTTGACAATCAGAAATTTTACAATGAATATAAAAAAATGAATGCAGATACTTGGCATAGACGCGCATCGACCTTGTCAAATGTTAAATCTAAAGATTTCCAAGGCCAGTGACAAAAAAACATACCTCTTTTCTCGTCAATAATAAAGCAATGCTGAGAGAGAGCATTTAAAATATGTTATATTTCATGGTCTTGCATATGGAAACCAACTTTGGCACTTGGATCAACCAAAATAAGAATTCAGAATGGAGAGGAAACAAAAAAAAGGCATGTAATTGAGCAAAGTATAACTCAAAAACAACAAGAAATTTCAATATTACAGTAACTGCATAACATATCATACATAAATATCAATAAATTTTTTCTTTGGAATACCTGAATACTTTATCCAGTTCTGTAAAAGTTCATTGGGTTTAAATCAAAACCAAACTTACCTACAGCAAACTATAGGGCACATTCCCTAATAAAATGTTACATGATATAACAACAACTAAGCCTTTATACTACAAGATAGGGTACATTACATGATTCCTTTATTTTCATTGCACTCTATCAAATAGCAACTTTCGATATATTGCATTTTAGATTAGAGTATTTCAAAACCTATGAACCATGGACACTTCAAGAACCACGTCGTGTCCGTGTGTGTTGGACACACAGTCACTCGGGGACACGCCAGGACAAGCGGGGAAATCATGTCGGACACGCCACATAACGTGTCCTAATAAAATAATATTAAAAAAAAACTAAAGGACATTTCTTGGACACTTGAGGACACTTTGGGATACCTTAAGGCAATTCTGAGACACTTTTAGAATACTTCTGAGATACAGGATACTTCTAAAATACATAAGATAGAATTGGATATATTTAATATTAATGTTAAATTTATTTATTAATATTATATATTTTTAATAAAATTTATGGATATATCTATCTCATTTTTTTAATTATCGTTAAAATTTTATTTAATAAAACTAAAAACCTATCTCTTATTATTGTTAAATTTTTACCTAATATAAGTCAAAATTCTAAGTTAACGAAGTTAAATCAAATTCTTCTTCTTTTGTTGCCCTTAAGCCTTACAAAAATAAATCAATCGTAAAAAGTTTAGAACTCTAGCTTCACCTTTATCCTTTTTTCATCTTCAACACCGAGAGCTCTTACTTTCTCTTATTGTTGTACTCACTGTGATTGTCCGAAATAAGTAAAATTATATTTTTCTTATTCAAAGTGAACCCTAAATTTATATATCAAATCTTTTTAATGCCGACAATATTTGTTCTCAAGTTCTCATCTTGATTTTATGAGACTTCAATGCTACTTACAAGTTGTTTATACTTAAAACATTAAGTTTGTATTATGTTATATATATATATTTTTTAGTATGAATTGTTAATTTTATTATTATATTTGGCGTGTCATGCCGTGTCTGTATATTTTAGAAAACCGCCGTGTCGCCGTGTCGTGTCCCGTGTCCCCGTGTCGTGTCCGTGCTTCATAGTTCAAAACCAATGTGATTCTATGCTTAAGAGATTTACTACAGAAATTATTCATTTATTGAGAAGTTTAATGGAGAATTTCGAGAGAAAAAAGATCTACATCTGATTTTTATTAATTTAGAAAAACAATTTATAATAAAGTCTCAAAGAATTGCTTTGAAGAGTTTTGGAAAAAAAAAAATTATATTTTACATTTAAGTTATTACAGACATATAAGAGGGTTGTTATTTGTGTTGCATACAATAGGATAAATAAGTTCCGAATTACAATTAGATTACATAAAGGTTTAGTTTTAAATTCATTCTTTCTGTGTTGGTTATGGAGATTCCAACTGAATACATTAAAGAAAAGTTGCGTTCGTATATGTTTTTCGTTGATGATATTTTTGTTGTTGGTAGGACTAGAAATGAAATTAAGATAAAATTCGAATTATGAAGAAATGTCTTAGAATCTAAATATTTTTGTTAATCTATGTTTAATCAACCTCTCAAAATTTTAAAGATTCACTCATTAATTTAAATTCACTATGGCTGACATAATCACATACATTGTCATTTTTCTTATAAATACATAATATACTTTTTTTCTTTATTTATTTGGCATATTTTTAACTTATAAAAGCATATTTGGGCAACTTAATAAGCCAAGAAGCTCCATCTTCCATGCATTTTCAAAATTCTATTAGAATATCATACCCGATTCTACTGTTTTTCTATATTTCATATTACCTAAAGCATATCAAACTTTAACTTTAACCGAGTGTATGAACAATTTCTATTTCCCTTTGGATGCTACTTCGCTTAGATCAATGGTAAGTTAAAATTAGCAATTGGAACATGTTTTTCATATCATAGTTCTACATCCGCAAACCTTCATTTAAAAAAGCTGATATCAACACTGGAATAATCTGGAGCCAGGCAAACAAGCCTAGCTTCACCAGACACATCCTGTTCAAATTCCTGTCCTTATAATGTGAACAATCACTACGCTCACAATAGACAAAAATTATATGTCAGACGTAACAAGCAGTTGAATATGCTGTTGATTGATTTCATACTTTAAAAATTTCTTATAAAGACTTTCACTTGAAAAAATCCAAACAAAGTAGACCGGAAATACAAGATAAATAACAAAACAAAAAGCGTCATAATGAATACGATTGCATATGAGACTTCCTGTAACAAGATAATGCAAAGGAGATTAACTACATCTCTTTACCAATATGATTGCCTCAGTGGTAGTGAATTATAAATCGTCAACAATATCCGATAATACAATATCCGATAATACGTGCATAAGATTATACATCATAGGCAACCTGCTTGATAACAAATGAACAGATACGTCTCATGAAATTTGAATACAACAAATTCTAAAACGAATCAAACAAAACTTTAATGCAACTTCAAGTAAAAAGTACTCAAATAGTCAAACTTTACAGTCATGAATTAGATATTCTGTAAAAATAACCAGATATAATCCATAAATATAAAGAGATGAACAGTGTAAAAGCAAGCATCAGAGAGATTCCCAACAGACTTTGTCATCATCCTCCATAGCTATTAGCTATAGGTGCTGATGTCCCTGTCTAGTTTCTCATCACTTGCAGTTAAACCCAAACACTATTATACTCTAGAATGATGAAGATAATATGAAAAACTTGGCAATTAGAAATTTTATAATGAAAATCAAATAAATAAATAAATATATATATAGAGAGAGAGACACACACATGACCTATACGCACATCAAAACAATGTAAAATGTCAAATCTCAAGATTTCCAAGGCCAATAGCAAAAAGCCATACCACTTTTTTCTTTGATAACAAAAGCAATGCCAAGAGAAAGCACTTCAAATATGACATATTTCATGATCTTGACGACCTCATTGCATATGAAAACCAACCTTGGCTCTTGGATCAATCATGATAAGAAATCAAAATGAAGGGAAAAAAAAAACTATGTAATTGAGTAAAGTGAAACTAAACAAGAAGAAATTTCAATATTACAATACTTCTATATTATATCATACATAAATATCAAAACCTTTTCCTATCCATCCCCTAAACAATTTCCAACCTAACAACCCAATGAGCCTTTGAGTTGATTGTTGTAGCCATCCAACTCTAATGCTATTGTCGACGTCAACCTGCATTGCTTGGTTTGCCAATCTTTATTGCAAATTTAGATCATAGCACTTTTTTGCACTTGCAAAGGTCACTTCCATTTCTCCCTCTCTCTCAAATGCATCCATCCTCGCATTACAGGCTAATGACAAAATGATGAGTCTCATGTGCTATTAACATCAATATGGCTACCCTCTGTTCTGTAGCAGAGCTGTTCATCAATCAAATAGAATCAAAATATTTTTCTTCAAATAATTCTCTCTCTTAAGCCTAAATTCAACTTAAGCTCTCACCAATATCAATTTTAGCTGATAAAATTAAAGCTGAACTTAGCCATAAGATCAGTTCAATCAAACTTCCAAGCTAATATAAAGGCCCACGTACAGTAAGCAACTCCATTGTAATTCAATCCAAAAACCTTCTAGTACCTGTCAAGCACAAGTACAATATGTGGATACAAATAAGATACAATACTAGTACGATAGAAAAAATCTTCAAAATGCAGGATACAAGTGCAATAAGGATAAGTCATATAAGTTAACAAATATATTAGTGTATATATTTCCATATTCTCACCTTCATGTACTTTAAAAGCAATTGCAGACCATTTTGTATAGTGCACAATATTCTTTACAAGCAAAAAGAGAAGCTCTAGGAGAGATGCTCAGGGACGGTGAAATATGACGACCTTGATAATGTGTTGAGATAAAGCCTTCACGAGAAATGTAAAAAGTAACTAGAGAAATAGGGACACCTAGTGAGAGAAAGGACGTGAGGAATATTGTAGGGTCCTATCTAGATACAAAATTTTTTTAACAATAACAGATTGGAAAAGTATCAAATTTTTTAAGTTGTCCGAACAAGTATCAAAAAATTTTTTAAACTAAAAAATTGATACACCATGTGATATATTGGATACATATCGGTAGAAAATCAGAAAGCATTAGAATTCGATATAGATACGATCTGAATACATTAAGCTTCATGAAGTATCAATATTTCATAGCCTGTCGGAATCCACTGCAGTCCTTGCAAACTCTAGATCATCGCTTGAATCTAACCTATTATGCTTGAAGAAATTCATGACCAAACAACAAAACTAAAGTAAATACAGACATAAAGCAGAGCTACTACTCCATATTCATACTAAATATTATTATTGAGATATAATCGTATAAAAAAACCATAGATTTAGATATTTCAACAACAATTTCATTGTGCAATAAGAGGGCCTCTACAGCTAATTCAACTAACTCTCTATAGGGTAATAAGCCAAAATAAGAATTGCCTGGCTCATTCAGAGCTGTTGAGCCCAACAGCCAATTATGATATGAATAAATCCTGATGAGATATAATCATACAACAAAAGGCTAGAAATTGAGAATCTCAAAAGTAAGTCCTTTAACCAATATATATATATATACTAAAAGGAAAAGACCATAATTTTTAATTGTTTAGCTAATCATAAGGCGAAACCACAAGTAATTCTTAAATCACATTGTGATACAACATAAAATTGTGCAGTGAGAAAGTATTATCCTTGATGCTCTCAACCAGCAGCAGAGACAAATAGCATGAATATATAAGTCCATCAGTCAAGTTACAACATAAAGCATGAGTGTTTTTCTTGGATAATCCAGCAAGTAAACTAACCCCTGATGCCATCCACAAGGCCAAGCAATCAATCTTACACCGATCTTGATACAATTTACAAAAACATTGTTAATCCACAGTCCATGTGAAATTTTCAGTTCCATAATAACTGTAATTACATGTTAAAAAAACTCTGTTGAAGCACAATAATTAAATAAAAACAGATATAGATCTCTAAGTATCTATGACAAGATTTACAGAGAAAAAAGTGAGAAAGGGAAATATACCGACATCATCCACAACTAAAGTCTCGGATCGATGGATCTAAGCCGCATATCCAGAAGCCGCTCCTGGAACTCTCCATCACTGACCCTTAGCATCTCCTTCAAAGACAATGACGAAGCATCAAACCCTCTCTCTACCAGCATCTTGTGCCTTGGCTTTATTCTTCCTTCGAGACTAAACGCAAAGTACTGGGGAAACTCCTTCATCTCCAAGATTTCCCTTCCCATCTCTGCTATCAAAAACTCCACTTTGGGCCGAAAGTTCTTGTCAATGCTGTAGGTCAGCAAGCTGGGCGATCTCAGAATCATTTTAACTGTCTCTCTGTAGGAGAAGCCAAGGCTCTGGAGGAAATCAAGCTTGGGAATGAAAGTTTGTTCGGCATCCGAGATGAGAAGGACAGTAGTACGAGCTGTGATGCGGTGGGCTCCGACGAAGCCAAGGCGGCGAAGATAGGTGAAAGAAGGAAGGAGGAGGTCGGGGACGCTGGATAGGAGGAGGCGGGGGCAACGGGATGCGGACAGGCGGAGGTCAGCGAAAGGGATGCCAACCTGCTGAAGGAGGAAGCGGAAGACTGGAAGAATGGAAGTTTCAGGATCAGCAGTCAGAAGGCAGGGGTGAAGGGAGAGGAGGCGTGCTGAGTCGGAAGGGAGAAGGCCAAACGAGGCGAGGAGGGAGGATACGGAGCGGAGGGAGGAGAGTGGGGCGGAGCGTAAGTCGGGGTTGAGTGACAGAACCCTGGAGGAGTCGACGCCGAGGTCGCGCTCGAGGAACAGGAGCTTCTCGCGGAAGCGGAGGCCGGCGTCGCCACTGCTGGTAGAGGCGAAGCCAACGGCCGCAAAGAGAGAGCGGTGGGGCGAAGAGGACGGATTAGGGTTTAAGGATTGGAGGAATTTGGGGGCTGTGTGGAGAGGGAAGGGAAAAGCGTTCATACTGTTAGGGCTCGAGGTTAGGGCGTGCCGGAGCGGACAGCAGCAGTAACGGAGCAACGGATATATTATGGAGAATAAAAACAAAAATCATAAAAACATAAAGGGCAAATTACACCCAGGTCCCTAAATTTGACACTTAATAATACATAAATTCACATTTTTTAAATTATAACACCGGTCCTGAGTTTTAATAAATTATTAAATGAGTTTTTTTTATTATTATTATTAAAATTATTTAAAATTATCATTTTGCTCCATGCCCATCTCTGTCTCCTCCCGATCCCGCGCACGCGCAACATGTCCTTCGGCGGCCGCGCGACCCGCCGGCGGCTGCAGGATGTGTCCACCGGCAGCCGCGCCGCCCGCGCAGCCCCTGCGCGTGCACGGGATCGGGAGGAGCGGGAGGAGCAGGGAGTAAAATGATAATTCTAAAAAATTTTAATAATAAAAAAAATAAAAAAGTACACATTCGATCATTTAAAAATGTAAATCTGTGCGTTATTAAGTGTTAAACTCAGAGACTGGGTGTAATTTGCCCAAAAATAAATTACATTCTATTTTTTAAATTTAAAATATAATAATAATTAAATTTATATTTTTAAAATTTTAACAACTAAATTCCTAATTTTCAAAAAATTAACATCTAAATTTTATTATCAATTTTTTTTTAAATTACAATTATATCTTTTATCTCTTTACAGCTTGCAACGAAAAGAGGGAGAGTAAAATTAAAATTTTTAAAAAATTTAATAATAAAAAAGTTTTAAAAAAAACTAAAATATTAAAATGTTAGAAAGCAGGTACTTAAGTGTTAAATTTTGAAAATATAAATCTAAATTCTCGTTTGTTTCGTGGTTTTTTTAGCTCAATATAAATTTTATCTGTAAAAATTAACTTTATTACACATCAAACACATATAAATCCTAGAATCATCTTTATTTTATGTCTTATGCACTTTCTAATATTAAAATAATTTTTTTGATATTAAATTTAAAAATAAATTATTATTTTTTTATCTAAAAAAAAGGCTCGAATCAAGTGAGGCCTTGTGTCATTATATCTTAAACTCAAAAACTCAAGTGAATTTACTTAAAAAAATAAATATATTATTGAAATTAAAAAAATTAAAAAAAAGAGATATAGTATTACTTAATATTAAAAAAAGATATATTGCAGTACAAGCGTTTTTTTTTTATCTCATACAGGATAACAAGTTTTGGCTCTGCTCATTTGGTTCGAATTATTTTTAGATATGAAAAAAAAATTATTTTATATTTTAAGTTTAATGAGAGAAAAATTTATTTTACAATTAGAAAGTGTATAAAATATAAAATACTTTCAATTCTAATATTCGTATTTATATTGGATTTGAAATAAAGTTGATTTTTATAGTTAAAATTTGTGTTGGACAAAAATCTCGAACCAAACGAGGATTGAAATTTGTGCTATTTATTTATACTGTACTAGTAGGATGTGTTTGTTTGGAAGATTACATTTAACGAAATTAAATTTAAATTTAAATAGAGATAATTTTTTATTAAAAATTATGAATGATATAAAATAAAATTAGTTATGATATTGAGATATGTAAGGGATGTGATATAAAGTTAGTTATTATATTGGAATATGTGAGGGATGTGATATGAGTTAGTTATTATTTTAGTAATGTGTGTAAGATGTGAAATAAAGTTAATTTTTAGTATTAAATTTTATGTGTGATATGGCTAATTATAAGCAACTTCAATGAATTGTACAGTAATAACATCCATACCAAATTTGCATGCTCCTGTTCCTCTCTGATTCTCTTGACATTCAGCTCTTTTTCTTCAATCTGCAAAATAGTTTTAAGCTGTAATTTTATATGAATTTTCTACCTAACAGAAGCAATTAATTAAAAAGTATAGTTTGGTATCTGTTTGTTGCAATTGGATCCGCGCTTCTTCATCTGGACCGTCCACGTGGAAGCTCGCGCAGCGTCCACGTAAGCAAGGCCTCCGAGTCGAACAAGAAAGGGATGGACCCGAATAGCAGACGCCGAAAAGGTAACATTCCGAAGAACAAAGACCCGACGTGACATCTGACCGTTGGGAACCGTACTACTCTGGGGGAAGGTGTGGTTTTCCCGCCGACGGACCGTAACCGCTGACACACCGTACAGCAGGAGTCACGTACTAGCCGTCCGCAAGCATTAATTAAGCTATCACTAAAGCTGTAGATCATTCGGCTGAAAGTGACTAGACATAACAGGCTCAGGGTATATATACTTCCTGTACACAGCCTTCAAAGGGGCTGAGATCCAAAAAATTCTTTGAACACACTGTAACCAAAAGAAAAGCATTTCTAGTGACCTTTCAAGCCTCCTCGAAAAGGAGCCGTGGTTTTTCCTCCAGTCGGTTTTCCACATAAAAATCTTTTGAAGTAGCAATTAAGAACAGCTTGAACTAAGACCTTAAGAAACACAAAAGCTACAGAAAAAAAGGAAATGTAAGTGAAAGAAACAGAAATTAAATACAAAAATGATGCCAGTTTGTGCTTAATTCATATATTTAAAATGACTCTCTCAGCCTTCAACTCTTTTTCTCTTTAATCTTTGAAATATAGTTTAAGATTAAAAGATTAAAAACTTGGCAATTTAAAAATTGTTTTTTCTTTGAACAATCATGTTTTTAGCTTAATATACATGATTTCTTTCCCCCAGATTCTGTGTTTTTAGAGTGATCATGTTTACCTTCTTATCAAATTCAGATCTTTTAACAGCTCTATGATCCATATGCAATACAAACTCCTGGACTTCAGTCAAAGGCCTCTTTTCTCTCTCTGGAACTGGAATTGAATCCCTGCCACCCAGATTTTATCGTATTAATTCAGCAGTTATACTTCAATAAACAAGAACTTATATAGCTTTTGATTGAAAGATCATGTCTTCGATACTGTTAACACGTGGCTCCCGCGCTGCATCCGGACCGAACACGTGGCGCCTGAACTGACCTTTATTTTGATTTATTAAATTACTGACTCAGCTTCAGGTTTTGACCAGGTCAAACATCG
>KZ452018.1:67856-96339 GCA_002786265.1 Apostasia shenzhenica
CAGAGCCCATATGCAATACAAACTCCTGGACTTCAGTCAAAGGCCTCTTTTCTCTCTCTGGAACTGGAATTGAATCCCTGCCACCCAGATTTTATCGTATTAATTCAGCAGTTATACTTCAATAAACAAGAACTTATATAGCTTTTGATTGAAAGATCATGTCTTCGATACTGTTAACACGTGGCTCCCGCGCTGCATCCGGACCGAACACGTGGCGCCTGAACTGACCTTTATTTTGATTTATTAAATTACTGACTCAGCTTCAGGTTTTGACCAGGTCAAACATCGGGCACGAAGGTTCAGCCTAAGTCCCAGGACAAATCTGGTAACCTCAGACACGAGGATACAGGATACCGCCCGTCACAATCAACTTCACCTAACCCCGCCGCTCTCCGTACGGGCACTCTTTCCAAGAGGGGGACCAGTATTTAAAGCTATCATTCTCCTCATACAGCTGCGGACCTCTCCGGTGACAGGCGAAACGGCGAGCAGAGCTTACCCATCACCTATCTTCACCAGGGAACCCAGGTGAAGCTACACCTTCCCACCGGCTATAAATATCGCTGAACAGTTCTCCAGTGAAAGAGACAGATAAAGGGAAAGAGAGACATCTAGACCCATACAGATACACAGAAACGAAAAAGAAAGGTCTCTCTCTCCAGAACGATTTTCATTGTATCAGGACCCCAACTGAGGAGCTCCTTTTTCTTCTTCTTCTTCCTCTTCTCTTCTCTAAAAAAGCATTGTACAAGCCTTCAGGGCTATCCTTTTCCTATTAGTGAATCTCTTTGCTGATCGATCGGTGGACGTAGGGGATTTCCTCCCTGAACCACCTTAAATCCCCGTGTGCTTTTCTGGTTTCTTCGAACTAACCATCTCTTAGAGCTTTCATTAACGGGCTCACCACCCCTTTGCGCGCCACCGTCTCCCGGAACTTTCTTTCTCTCTGGTGTTTCCTGGGATCCCCACATCCTACGTCAACAAATACTAAACTCTTTCAGTACGGGCTGAGCTTTAAATATTCTTCTCTCCTTCTCCTCTCTCTCCATTCTCTCTCTTTCTTCCATCATCTTCTGCATCTCCTCTTCATGCCTAACCAGGCTCTCCAATTGGAACTCCTCAGGCTTTGTGCAGGGTTTGGATTGAGGTTTCGGTGGCATCTAATAGAAGAAAAATGCAATGAGGAGATTTATGGTATGTCAAACAAAATAAAATACCATCTTTTGATTATTCGACACAAAACAAAGCAAATACAGTCGTGTTAGTATAAGTTCGAGCTATTTCTAACTTGGATTATGATGAAAGATATCTAAATCATACATGATTGGAATATATACTTCAACCACATATTAAAATCATGATATTTACACATTTGAGGTTTACAATGTAAATATAAAGTTTTATTGTCACATGTACATAAATCCCATATCAAATAGTTTAAGAAAATAATAGACTTCTAATGTAATATCCGTGATGTAAATGTAAAAATATTATCCGCTTTAATTTTAGGAAATTTTCTGGATTGAGTACTTCCCAGTAGTATAGTTATTCGCTTTGATCTATTATTCAAAGATAAAAATAAAAAAAATAATAATTTACAATAAATATAATTTAAATGATTATAGAGAAAATTATAATGAAAGTCTAATGAAGCCTTCCAATAAACTATTGAAAAAATTACATACCAAATCTAATTACATATATAAATATATATATATATATATATATATATTTAATCGATTCGATTTCGAGTCATTTCGATCTGATCCTATGCCAGCTCAAGATTGAATTGATAAAATTTTTGAGCCAAAAAATGGCTCGTTAGTCTGCTCATTTTTTCGAGCGATCTTCGAGGTTCGAGCAAAATTAATAGCCTTATTCATGGGTTGGGTCATCTGACTCATCCAACTCAACACAACATGGACTCCCAATTTTTTTAGGGGGATTTACGTAGAGAACATTGAATTCATCACAAATTACGCATTTCACCATCGTTTAGTAAATATTACGCATATCACACTCTCCTTATTGTTACAATAGAAATGTAAAGCCATAAGCAATATAAGGAGAGTGTGATATGCATAATATTTATTAAATAATGATGAAATACGTAATTTGTGATGAATTTAATGTTCTCTACGTAAATGTCCTTTTTTTTATTGTACGAACTCAAATTTCATTTTATTTTTATGTTTATTTTTTTGATATTGGAACTCAAATTTTATTAAAACTGCATATGTCGAGCCTGCACCAACTGCAGCCCCCAAGTCCTCCAAACCCTAAAACCTAATCCGTCCTCTTCCCCCCACCCCCGGCCCTGCCTCTTTGCGGCCGTTGGCTTCGCCTCCACCAGCAGTGGCGACGCCGGTCTCCACTTCCGTGAGAAGCTCTTGTTCCTCGAGCGCGACCTCGGCATCGACTACTCCAGGGTTCTGTCACTCAACCCCGATGTACGCTCCGCCTCCCCACTCTCCTCCCTCCGCTCCGTATCCTCCTTTCTCGCCTTAAGACTCAGCACGCCTCCTCTCCCTCCACCTCTGCCTTCTGACCGCTGATCCTGAAACTTCTATTTTCCCAGCCTTCCGCTTTCTCCTCGGCCAGGTTGGCATCCCTTTCACTGACCTCCGTCTGTCCGCCTCTCGTTGTCCCCGCCTCCTCCTATCCAGCGTCCCCGACCGCCGCCTTCTTTCTCTGACCTTTCTTCGCCGCCTTGGCTTCGTCGGAGCCCACAGCATCTTAGCTCGTACTACTGTCCTTCTGATATGAACTTTGGGAGAACCACACCCTAAAAGCTAGCTTAAAAAAAGAATAAAGCTAGCTCATGGGAGTGGAGAGCCCAAAGTTCATATAAACCCCACATTAGAATCCCATACCTTGCAATTGGATCGTAACACCTTCTCATCTCGGATGTTGAACAAACTTTCATTCCCAAGCTTGATTTCGTTCAGAGCCTTGGCTTCTCCTACAGAGAGACAGCTAAATGATTCTGAGGTTGCTTAGCTTGCTGACGTACAGCATTGGCAAGAGCTTTCGGCCCAATGTGGAGTTTTTTATGTTAACTGTGGTGCTGAAGGAATTTCCCCAATACTTTGCCTTTTGGCACCAGATGCTGGTTGAGAAGAGGGTCTGTGGCTCAATTGTATTTGAAGGTAATGCTAAGGGCCTATTTGGATAGCGGTAGGGTGATGTAACCTGGGGTACATTGCCTCATTAGTAATTTAACCTAACCGAGTTAAGCGATGTAACCCTGAATTGTGTTTAGCTTGTTTGCTAATCCAGGTTAAGTAAATACTATATTTGACTTTTTAATAAGTAAACTCAGGATTAAAGAAGTTATTGAGAAAAAAATTCAATGAAAATCACACCACTTTATAACTGATCAAATGCAGGTCACTTATTGATTTGGCTCCAAAGAGTGCATGGAGTTGATCTTTATTTTATGATCCCCTTCATGAGTCTGTAATAGTTGATGTCTTTGCTTCCAACCCATATGTGTCTTGAATGACGACCTAATGGGCAGTTTACCTTTTACTATACAGCCAATACCAAGATTTTTCATCTTCATTAACCTTAGCAATGGAATATCAGTAAATGGACTCGACTCTGCATGTTAACCTTAATAATATAAGAAGTAGAGAAATCATGTAAAGTTTGAAAATGTGATTAATATAAGAAGTAGAGAAATCACGAAAAGATTGAAAATGTGATTTATAATTCAAGTTCTTTATGAGTGTCATCTTAAAGTATTTGGGTTATTAAACCCATCGACCCTGGGTTATTAAACTGATTCATAATTTCATATCTTATTATTCTCTCTTCATTTAGTTAGGTAATTGAAGTTAAGTTCATTTACTTACATTTTATTGCTGAAATTAATGAAAATGAAAAATTTCGGTATTTACCATATTGTAAAGGATAAAATTACCTATTAGGTCATCACTGAAGACACCGACTACAGGTTAGGAAGATCCCCAATTGAAGGAACCAATTGTTTGAGTTTGGTTTTACTTATGTGCATAACTTTTGTATATTGAGCAATATTACTCTTATCTTTTTTTGTATATTGAGCAATATTACCTTTTTTTTGTATATTGAGCAATATTACTCTTATCTTTTTTGTTTGAGTTTGGTTTTGCTTATTTGCATAACTTTTGTTTTTGGTTTATTCTAGTTCTAATTTTTTATTGTGGTTGATTCAATTGGCAATGCTGGTTTCAATATCCTATGAGGTTGTCGAGACCATGAAATATAACATACATGAAATGCTTTCTCTTAGCATTGCTTTTATTATTGAAGTAAAAAGAGGCATAATTTTTTGCGATTGGCCTTGGAAATCTTGAGATTTAACATTTGAAATTGTTGATGAATTTGTCTAGGCCAAGTGTCTTCATTCTTATTTTTGATTTTCATTATAAAATTTCTTATTGCCAAGTTTCTTAAGTTATCTTCATCATTCTGGAGTATAATAGCGTTTGGGTTTCAAGTGATGAGAAACTAGACAGGGACATCAGCACCTATAGCTAATAGCTATTGGGGATGGTGACTAAGTCTGTTGGGAATCTCTCTGATGCATGCTTCTGATTCATCTCTTCATATTTTCATTGTTTATCATATGAACTACTCCGGTTAATGTATTTGCAGACTATATCTGGTTTTTGTTAGAGAACATTTAATTCGTGATTGTGTAGCTATCCTTTTGTCAAATGTTTATTTGATTACTTTTTATTTGACAAAGTTGCATTAAATCAAAAGGGATAGGTAAGAATTTGTTCAATTGTTATCATGTTGGTTGCCTAAGATGTATAATTGTATGCACGTATTAACGGATGTTGATGATGATTTATAATTGTCACTACTACTGAGGCAACCATATTGGCAAACATGTGTAGTTAATCTTTTTTGCATTAACTTGTTATGAGAATTATCATATGCAATCATGTTCTTCAATCATCATATGACACTTTTGTGCTGTTATTTATCATGCATTTCTAGTTTAGTTTGTTTGAAGTTTTTCAAGTGAAATTCTTTATGAGAAATTTTGAAAGCGTTAGATTAAACAAAAGCATTTGTGAAAATGGTTTTATTAAAATAAAAATTTCACAGCAAAGGCTAATAGAAACAGTTTCTGATCTTGTTTCTGGTTCTGTTTTTTTGTTGGGTCTCCCGTTACACATGTTCATGAATATCCCACCTGTTGGAAACTAGTAATTTTTGCTTACAATAATAGTGAGTTACAGTGGCTGTAGCCGAAATCCCAGTACAGCTCTCCTTTTCACTGTTGTTACTATCCATACAACGAGGCACGCATAACTCTCCGAAGAGATCCTTTCCCCTCATGGCCTGCCTTTCCTGAAGACGATATATTGAGCAATATTTCTTTAACTTGTTCAAGTTTTGTTTTGCTCAAGGTCATCTAGATCGCGAAATATGACATATTGGAAATGCTTTCTCTTTGCATTGCTTTATTATCAAAGAAAGAAGAAGCATGGTTTATCGCTATTAGCCTTGGAAATCTTGAGATCTAACACTTGACATGATTGATGCGCAAAAAACAATTTTATTATCTGCACTCCTATTATTTGATTTTCATTATAAAATTTCTAACTGCAAATTTCTCAAATGATCTTTTTCATTATGGTGTATGATAATGTTTGGGCTTTCCTGCAAGTGATGAGAAACTAGACAGGGACATCAGCACCTATAGCTAATTACCTAATAGCTATTGAGGATGATGACTTAAGTCTGTTGGGAATCTCTCTGATGCATTGTTCTGCACTATTGATCTCTTCGTATTTTCGTTGTTTATGCTACTCTAATTAACGTCTCGGCAGATTTTATCCCGTTATTGTTAGATAATATTTAATTCAAGATCGTACGTATCAATTTCCTTTATCATAGGTATAATCTTTTTGAACATATTATCGGATATTGATGGCGATTTGATCATATGTATTTAAGGGGGCGTTTGGTTCAATGTTATCTCAATGTTATGTTATGTTATCTCTAGAAATTAATTGTTTGATTTAATGACATCTTTAAATAACATTACAATTAATTACAAAAATGTCATTACATGATGACATCTAGATGTCACTCCAAATTGGGCGACATCTCAAGATAACACTATCAATTTGTCATTATAATGCCAATAACTTCCAACTAAACAAAAATAATTTGGATAGCATTGATATTTTCTAATATCAATAACATTGAACCAAACAAATGTCTATTGATGAATAACAATGACATTTAGATAACATGACATCTAAATAACATTGACATTGAGATAACACTGAACCAAACGCCCCCTAAATCTCTTTTGCATTATCTTGTTCTTCAAACATCATATTATTTATCATGTATTTTTCAGTTTTAGTTTGTATTTTTTGTAGTGAAAGTCTCTATAAGAAATTCTGAATGTGTGAGATTAAACAGCTGCACGTTCAATTGCTTTTCAAGTCTGACAAAATTTGTGTGTATTGCAAGCCTAGTGATTTTCACATTATGAGAACGGAGATCTGAACTGGTTTTGTCTGTTGAAGCTGGGCTTGTTTGCCAGGCTCCAGATTATCCTACTGTTGACATTCTTTTATGAAGGCTTGTGGAACAGTGATGTAAAACATAGTTTTTTTTTTTTTTTTGTTAATTCTAACTTATTATATTCTTTAAGCTGAATATTGCTTTAACAGATGTGATAACCTACAGTTTATTATAGTTAAATGTGGTTGAGTAGGCACTGCACACGTCAGATTGTACCAACATGAAGTAATCGGAAAACATCCGACGACTTATGGAGTTTGGCTATAAAGGGACTTTATAGAGGCGCTTTAGTAGAGCAAAGTGTATGTCAACACGAGGTAACTTGAAAACAATCATACTGTCACTTGACATCAGGAGGGCCGTGTAGAGCAACAACATACAAGAAGAGACTTGTTGAAAGCATTCAATACAGTGTATCATCATGAGATATAGTAAGGAATTCGAGAATAACGGGTGAAAAAGAGATTACTTGGAGCTTTTATTGGAAGCAGCGTGGAGGCTCACAAGTAGACTTAGAGTGGCAAATATTTAATATAGGATGTCATATACAGACTTTATGCTTAGGGGGCGTTTGGTTCGTTGTTATCTTAGTGTTATGTTATGTAATCTAGATGTCATCTTTTGACTAATAATTTTATAATCTAATAGAAAATTATTTGTAGATGTCATTAAACCAAACAATTGTTTTTTTTAGATAACATAACATAACATCAAGATAACATTGAACCAAACGCCCCCTTAATCATATTGTAGATGTTTTTACGTCATTTTATTTTTTGTCATATATAGATTTTATGCTTAATCATATTGTAGATGTTTTTATGTCATTTTATTTTTGTAAAATTATATATATTTCACTTAACGTGAATAGTATTGTTGATTTTGTTGATTTTTTTTTATGCACAATGTTACATTAATTGTTTTTTTATTAGAAAGTGGGTTCACATTGATTTTTGTAGCATCTTGGAGATATTAAGATGATTTTTGAACTTTTGAGGTTTTATTTTAATGCTAAAATAGTCTAATTTAATAAAAGTACAATTTTTAAAGTAAAAAGAAACTTTATTCATTGTTAAAAATTTTATATAATTTAATATAGATTAAAAAATATTTTATAGCTAATTCTATAAAAGTGTTAACATTAAATGATTATTTTATGTCACATTCATCTTAATTTTAATAAATTAATATATTTTATTTTATATCATATTATTTTTAAAAATAATATTAATACAACAACAAACAACAACAACTAAGCCTTAATCCCATTAGGTGGGGTCGGCTACATGAATCCTTTGTTTCTATTGCATTTTATCGATTATCAAATTCTTATCTAAGTTTAAGTAAATAATATTACTCTTTATAGTTTTTTGTCATGTCTTCTTTGATCTTCCTCTTCCTTTTTGTACATGGATAAAACTTAATAACTTAATTTTTCTAACTGGAGCTTTAATCGACCTACGATTTAGATGTCCAAATCATCTAAGTTGACTTTTTCTAAGTTTATTTTTAATTGGTGCAACACTAAATTTTTTTTTGGATATATTTATTTTTTATTTTATTCTTTCGTGTATATCCACACATCTACCTTAACATCTTCGTTTCTGCAATATTTATAAAAATAATATTAATAATATTTTAAAATTATTTTTTTTTCTCAGACTAAAGTAAGCATAGGTGCAAAAAAATTCTAGATGGGATTCATGTTTATACATGGAAAAAATTTAAATAGAGAAAAATCGAAAGAAAAAGGAAAGTCAGATGGAAAGAATTTATGCTGATGATCAGCAGAAGTTGGTCTCCATTAACCTGACGAACTCAGCAAAATCTATCCTCTCGTCACCATCCTCATCATGCGCGGCGATCATCTGCTTGCAGGAATGCAACTCCAATCTTTGCGCGAACCCTAGCTTGCAGAGCACCTTCTGCAGATCCCCTGCATCGACGACCCCATCGCCATTCGCATCAAAAACACCAAATGCTTCCTTCAGTTCCTCCATGCTGGGCTCCTCCTCCTCGAACATGGCCGCTATTTCCTCCGGTCCCATGAACGCCTCAAGCTTCTCTTCTGTTCTGTTGTCTCTAATCCCCATCTTCTCCATAACTACCTGCACGTCTCTCCTGCTTACAAAGGTGCTCTCCTCTGTCTCCTGTGCTGCTTCTACTGCTTCTATTTGTTTGATCTTCTGCACTGCCTGCTCGACCTGAATTATTGACGATGAGGAGGGAAGGAACCCATGGATCAACCGAATGAACTCGCAGAACCTTGCTAACAAGAAGATGATTGCTTCAAGGATGACGAACACGATGAACTCTGAAGGCAGTAGACTCCTTAAAGGGGTCTTCTCCATGGTTTTCTTGCTTTCGTTCAGCTTTCTGTTTTTCTGCAGAAAGAGGGGAGAATGGACCTTAACGAGAGATGGTGATGGTTGATCTGGAAGAGAAGCCATGCATGGTTCTTAACAAATTAGAAGTTGGGTTGGACCAGTTAAGCATGGAGACGAAGAGTCAAGGAAGAGGAAGACGCGTGCCAAAAGCCAAAGGTGAAGAACTTTTAGAAGAAAACTGACTGGACTGGAAAAGAAGGAAGAGAGAATTTGAAGAGGTAAATTGCATGAAATATTTTTTCTTCATAAAAAATATGTAAATTGCACTCTGGCCCCTGAGATTGAAAGTGCATTCTAAATAGATACCAACTTTCAAAAAAATCTCAAAATAGGTCTCTGAGTTTATTTTTGCACTGTCGTTTAGAACTGTCCATATTTTTTAATAAAAATTATTCATTTTTTCTTCTCTCTTTTCTCTCACCCGAGTTGCAGCTGTGACTGTGCGAGCTCGCAGTTCTGTGCGCATTTTGGCTGAAAAAGCCGAGATGACAAGACACATCACTGCAAGCTTTCCTTTTTCCGCTGACTGCGTTCTCCTCTTCCTCAAATCGCAAGGGAAAGCAAGTGCGCTGCCTAGTTTTCTTCCTCATGTTTTTTAATCTATCGCCATGCGTCTTTGCCTTGGATCTGTTGAAATGGGTTGATCGCTGACAGGCCAGCATGTCGTGTTCTCCTCTTTCTCACTCACAGGTTGATCGCAAGGGCAGGACAGCTCGTTGAGTTCAGTTCTTCCATAGAACAATTTAAGTTGCAATTTAGGAAGAAGATTATCAATTTGTTTACCAAAAATATTATTAAGTTGTCTTACTTCTGTAAATATCATAATGCCAAATGATTCTTTGAATATCAATTAAAAATTATATCAAAGTCAAAGACCTAAAAGTTAAATTTTTTAAATTATAAATCTACATGATATCATATTTTAAATTTATTAAGGGATCTCGACATAAGTTACTCATATTATTATACGTGAGATACTAAAATCTGTGTGATATTATGTTTGTATCATCTGCCTAATCACTCGAGATTATAACTATTTCATCCTATTTTTATTTATTATAAAATAATTAATTTATAAGAATTTTTATTTCACTTATTTTAAAATTATTCTTATTTACACACATATGCACATATGCATATATATTTCTCTAGTCCTATATATATATATGTATCAATTCAATCACAAGTTGAATCGACTTCTTTTCAAGTAAGCTAACTTCGAGCCGAAAAAAATCGATTCGATTTCAATAGAGAAAAATATGAGTGAGATTTAATTTTTGCATAAAATTACCGCCCTAATTAGAGCCCGAAGATATTAAAAGTCCATTGATGTAGAACAAAGAGAGGGATAACCCTCACAAAGTCAACTTCGAAAGAGTTAGCAAGGATGATAGGGAAAAGTGAAAAAATATGAAGACAGACACTACTGTTCTAATATAGGAAACCCCAACTAAAAGGGGAAGATCATGGGAGAAGGAAAATTTGAATATGTTCCTGGGGAATTACAGTCACAGCAACTGAAAAATAGAAAGAAAGAGAAACTTTAAAATAAAGGTCAAAATAGGTGTAGCAATTTCTTCTTGTTTGCTGTTCTGCCTCGTGTTCTTCATTCTCTAGGGCTTTTGTAAAGCAGAAATGTGATGACTCGTGGCCGAAAAGAATTGGGGTTGATCGTTGGGTGATGTCCAATAGAAGAGAATCATTAGAGCAAAGTGCGACTCCTGCAGGCTTCTAAGTCAAATAATTAGTAGTGAGAGAGGTACATGAATGAATCGTACCACATTGAAAAGAGAAAAAAAAAGAGTAAATAACGTGATCCTAAATAATATAAATACTTTTTGTGATAAAACCGTAATGCTAATAATGAGAAATTCTGTAGTTAAACTTGCTTGAGCTGGAATAGTACTGGGATGGATGACCACCTAGAAAGTACTCAAGTATCTTATATTTGTCGAAAGCACCCCTACAAGAATGTTGCTACCTTCGCTGACATGAGTCGCTATTGCCAAGGTCAAGGACCTGCGCTCTATCAGGGATAATCATGATCAATGCGAATAATGCATTGGAAGAACGTCAAGCTTGACCTCAGATGATTAATCATTAAGGATTTGGCATCTGGTCGACGCGCTTTGTCGGTAGAGAAGGCAATGGGTGTTACCAATATGAGCGAGTTCGAGAATAAGGTCCCAAACTCCCGGGGATTGATGGCTTTCGATGAGCTATAGTCTATGACAATTCGATGAATTTAACCAGATAGTCAGTTACATCATTAGACAGACCGCATAGATGGCTTTGATTACATGTAAGTCGAATCCAAGTAAAGGTGGATGCATATTTCAACGCCAATTAATACAAACAATCAGTAATTGTTGAGAGGAAGTTAGGTCGTTGTCTGTGATCTTTCAATAAGTTATGTTTAACAGAATATTGGTGAGCAGCTCTCCACTTTCACTTAATTATTTATAATGTTATGAAAATTTTGGCACTAACATGACAGCATTTTGTATATCAATCATACAAAAGTAATTCTGATTCTATCCATTAAATCTTTCTAGTCTAGTTACTTCGTTCCCTATTTCTACTCGGGGGATCCTAAGGAAAAGAATTTTGTTTCCACCGAGCTGCAAAAATAAGTTGAGGATTCTAGTAAACCAAAACCATCTTTAGCTATTTGTTATTTGTTTGGCTTCAATCTCTTTTTTTACAGAACAAAAATGGAAGATGAAGATTTAGTTACGATTGAAAATTTCAGCATGTTCTGCTTCAACTTGCACACAGCAGATTCACTTTAAAAGGTTTTATCGTAGATTCAAGCATCTAAATATCATGTTTTGTATGCAATATAGTTCTTACCATGTAACACTGCATGAAATATTCCGTCTCTGATGCCGGTATAATATAACTTGATAGACAACTGATCCTACTAATAAGGCTGATTCCCATCACAACTTCAGATTCCTGCTTTTCTAGCTTTTTCCTTGTCTTTGTCTTTGAAACTGAAATACCAAACACGATAAATAATGAGAAATGAGCATACAGATTTACATAGAAAATTTCAATGTCAAAAAAAAAAAAAACCAATAGATAAAGAAGGAGATCACTATATCAAAACAAGATTATCTTGTACAAAGTGAGGAGATTTCTATCATCAGCCACAGCTTCTTCAAAATAATGCTGTCATAACATACAAAACATTATATATTTAGAATGATAACCATAGGCTCTAGAGCGAGTCAAATAGAATGTTTCATTTTTTACATTATTTTCATTTATCAAATATGTCGAGCTCTCTGCGTTACAAAACTCTAACAGAAACACGTAAGCAAAAAAAAAAAAAAAAAAACTCTTAACAGAAACATACTATTTTCCATCACAAACTATGTTCATTTCCATAAGCTCATGAAAGTAGGATTAATTTAATAAATTTCTGATTCAGAAGCCTGGGTCAGATTCTTTGATTCCCCATCATCAGAAAAGCCAAAGGCACTCGGCCACCTTCACTAAAGAAACATAGGTGGCTTTATTGTGGCTTTCAAATATGAAATTTCAGCAATCACATATCCACCAGCTGTCTCCTCTGCTGAATTTAGGAAAGGAATATCAGTCAATTACGTTTGCATTCAAAGCAACTTACTGTGGGAGAAAGTTTGGCCTTCATTATTCGATGTGGTGGGTCTCTCTAATCAGTGAGAGAATCCAGTAAGAAAATAATGCACACAAAAACACACATTTTCTGTCTTCTTTACTCTGCTTTTGAGAACCCATGTGAATTATCTATATTCTCTGTTAACTGAAGTGAAGATTCTCTTCCTTTTAAGTCAAATAGCCTTTATGTTCATGGCTGCCTCGTCATATTCTCATACATGGATTTAGAAGAATTGAGTGAAGCTTAGAGAAAACAACAAGGAGCAGCATCTTTGTATGTGGTTGAAGGGTAAGAATTTTGAAGTCATCTTAAATGCTTTGATTAATCGCTCCTGCTCCTCCTACTCCTCATCCTCCTCCAATTGGCTTGCTCGAAATGTCGAACCAAGCCAAACTCCATGATCTAGTTGTCTCAGTTGACGCAAGGCTGAGGCTCAGATGGACTCAACAGCTTCATCAACGGTTTGTGGATGCAGTCACCCAGCTTGGAGGAATAGAAAGTGAGTTCTATCTTGGCTTATTGTTCTTGAATCAGTTCATGGTCATCTTCATATTTAATCATCCTTTTCTTTGTGCAATTGAAGAAGCCACGCCCAAGTCTGTGATGCAGGTGATGGGAGTACCAGGCCTAACTCTCTATCATTTGAAGAGCCATCTGCAGGCATTTTTACCCATATCTATCACAATTTTACTGTCTACTTTTCCATCTTTATGAAACGTAATATGTATTTATATTTAACCCATCATCAGAAATATAGACTATCCAAGAATCGCCATCTGAGAGCTACAAATGATGATCCAAAGCAAGGTTTTTCCTCACTTTAACTGTTCAAAAATTGCATGATCATTTGTTGATTTTCTCCACGGGCAATCTAATGGCATAGTTAACATGAACAAATTGCATGGCAGCTTTTATAGATGAAGATGAATCCCAGGCTCAATTCAATGAGTAAGATACCATCAGTTCAAAAAAGAAACTAGTCTATATGCAAAAAAAGAGGTGAGGAGAACACTTGAAATCAGATTACTTCACTCTTTTTCAGGGCCATGATGCAAAAAATTCAAATGAATGTTCAACAAAAATTGCGGGAACAGTTTGAGGTCGGTATGTCATTCAACAAACTAATTCTTTCACTGACTATGTTTTGGGAAGGAGCCAAACAATTTAATGATATAGGATCAAGAAAAAATGAACGTGCGTTTTCCAACAATAATGAAGATTATAAGTGATGTGAAAAATGTTAGGGAGAAGAAACAAAAGAAGAGATGTCTCTGTCAGACAAAAAAGGGAAGCTATGAGTTGTGCAGGTTGTCCACCGACGACCACCCCCGTGAAGAATTAGGCAAAATCACAGGGTTTGATCAGAACCTTGTGAGCTAAAGAACATAGGAGCCAGTCGAATAGCTTATGGGAGAAGGGAAATTAAGAAGGCTAGAAGAGAGAGAATTCAAGTCCTCCCTCTATATTAAATGAAAGTATTTACAGAGAGTGAGAAGTTAATGAAATAGGTAATTCTCGTTAATAAAGGGTCTCCTAGGTATGGGCTTACTTACTAGCTAGGCCATATCAAGAGTGTGACGCCCGTGGCCGAAGAGGGCGGAGAGTGATCACCGGGTGATGTCCTAAGAGAAAGAAATCACTGAAGCAAAGTGCAGCTCCTGGCAGGCTTCTAGGCCGAATAATGAGTGGTGAGAGGGCCACAGAAATGAATCGTCCCACATCGGAAAGGGAGGGAGATTCTGAGTTGTATAAGTAAATAACGTGATCTTAAATGGTAGAGGTGCCTTTTTAGGCAAAACCGTGAGACTAATGATGGAAAACTCCATAATTGAGCGTGCTTGAGCTGGAGTAGCACTGGGATGGGTGACCTCCTGGGAAGCACTCAAGCACGCAGTTTTCCTAGAGTTAAAGAGGACAATGCCTCTATAATAAGATCACGAGATGTTACAATATGGTATCAAAGCCGATTTCCCGCAGTACGATGTGGTTTGAGGACGAACCAGGCGGAAGCTGGTGGGCCTGTGACTCCTGTGGTCGAAGAGGGCGGGGAGTGATCGCCGGGTGATGTCCTAAGAGAAAGGAATTACTGAGGCAAAATGCGGCTCCTGGCAGGCTTCTACGGGTGATGTTCTAAGAGAAAGGAATTACTGAGGCAAAATGCGGCTCCTGGCAGGCTTCTAGGTCGAATAATGAGAAGTAAGAGGGGCGCAGGAATGAATCGACCCACATCGGAAAGGTAGAGGCCCTTTCTGGGGCAAAACCGTGAGGCTAGTGATGGAAAACTACCCACATCGGAAAGGTAGAGGCCCTTTCTGGGGCAAAACCATGAGGCTAGTGATGGAAAACTCCATAGTTAAACGTGCTTGGGCTGAAGTAGCACTGGGATGGGTGACCTCCTGGGAAGTGAAAGCTAGTGGGCCTGTGACGCCCGTGGCCGAAGAGGGCAGGAAGTGACGGGTGATGTTCTAAGAGAAAGGAATCACTGAGGCAAAGTGCGGCTCCTAGCAGGCTTCTAGGCCGAATAATGAGTGGTGAGAGGGGCACAGGAATGAATCGTCCAGAAAGAGAGGAAAATCCTGAGTTGTATAAGTAAATAAGCGTCTTTTGAGGCAAAACCGAGCACGCAGTTTTTCTAAAGCCAAAGCGGACAATACTTCTACAATGAGATCACGAGATGTTACAATATAACTAGTAATTAATTTATAATAATTTACATACATCATATATTACCAAACTTTCACAATGAGATCTTGTGATGCCCGTGGCCGAAGAGGGTGGAGAGTGATTGATTGTCAGGTGATGTCCTAAGAGAAAGGAATCACTAAGGTAAAGTGCTGCTCCTGGCAGGCTTTTAGACAGAATAATGAGTGGTGAGAGGTCGTCCCACATCGAAAAGGGAGGGAGATCCTGAGCTGTATAAGTAGATAACGTGATCTCAAATATTAGAGACGCTTTTTGGGAGCAAAACCGTGAAGCTAATGATGAAAAACTCCATAGTTGAGCATGCTTGGGCTGGAGTAGTACTGGGATGGGTGACTTCCTGGGAAGTGCTCAAGTCACGTAGTTTTCTTAAAGTCAAAGCGGATAATATCTCTATATTGAGATCATGGGATGTTATAAAGAGACTGCCCTTTGTTAGCTGAGACTTATCTTCTCAGGCTTACACACCATGCTACAGAGACATGACCTGTTAAGGTAGCATTAATTGCTCTATTAGAAAAAAATGAGAGAAAATGAGAGAGAGAGAGGCCAACTCGGGTAACGCATTCAAGTGAGCTATTTAGATAAATTATTTGACCGAACGATTCAACTGGGCTGCTTGGCTCTAAGCTATTCGACTAACCTGACTTAGTCGAATAGTCTATATTTGAGGGTAAATGTATGTTGCTCTTAACCTAATTTTTTTGACATGATCGGTTAAGCCAAAGTGATGATTCGACAAACACAACATACTATTTTTAAGGTTTAACAAAAAAAAGTACATACTATTTTAAGGACAAAAGGGAAATGTTATTATTGAATCACAACTTTAACTCTTTTTCATCTTTCTCAGGTGCAGAAGCATCTGCAGCTAAGAATAGAAGCTCAGGGGAAGTACCTGATGTCGGTATTAAGCAAAGCCAAGGAAACCCTAATTGGGCACAGCTCGAATTCTCTAGATATGGAAGCGGCAATGGCGGAGCTGTCAGAGCTCGTGTCTGGGGTGGAAACTGAGAGAGGAGAGATGGCGTTTGATTCCAAAAGAGCCCAGAATGCAGATTGCTCCATGGACAGTTGCTTGACTTCAGAAATGTCTGAACCCAAAGAAAAGGATGCTGGCCGGAATAAGCTTGAGTCCAGCTCTTCTTCCTTGAATGCTGGAATCGCTGGCGACAAAAGGCCGGTAATGGGCTTATCACTGAAATCGCGAGCAGATGCACAAGAGATTGATCTGAACTGGTAGTGATTCAACAATGGCGATTATACAATGAGGAGAGGTTATTGCATAATTTTGAAGTACGAATAAGCATAAAAAAAAATATGAATATGTGTAAGAGAAAACACATATATCAAGATGAAAAATAAATTTAGTTTCATAAAAAAAAATTGGAGCATTTTATTTATTATTATTTAAATGTTATTCACGATTTAGAAATTATGATATTTAAACATCACTTTTTAATTAATAATTTTAAAAATTTATAAAAAAGTAACTATATATATTATTAAATTAAATAATAATTTTTTTAAAATAATATAATATAACATCAGAATAACATTAAATAAAATATTTTCTATTTAAAATGAATTTAATATGCTATTGTAATAATATGCATATTATACACAATAATCTATCTAATAGTGCAAATATGTACAGTGATTATCGCTTTATGCATGAAATATTAAATAAATTATACTATTATTTAAATCCTAATATGTAAGTAAATTCTGAGATTTTTATCTATTTGTACATATATTTTAAATTATAGTATTTAAGATAAAAAATTAATTATTACCGAAATAATTGAACTAGTGCAATTTTAAAAAAATTACAGGAAAATTTAATTTATTATTATTTTAGTGTTATATAAATATTATTTTTTTAAATTTTAATTTTATGATTATTTAGAAAGTTATTTATATATATTATTAAACCGAATAATTATTTTCTCTAACTAACATAACGTAATACCAAGATAATATTGAACTAAATTCTCGTGAGCACTATAAAATTACATATAAAATGTTCTAATTTTAAAATATTATTTTTATGTTACATAATAATTAAAAATCTTAAAAATCATACAAAATTAATGAAAAAAAAAACTTAGGAAAAGTTTCATATAGCCCTCTCCTAATGAGGAACTCTAGGAAAAAATTTTCACATTAGAAAATTTTCCTCTCATCATGAGGAAGCTCTTGGATCTAATAGAGAAAACATGCGAGATTAAATAGAGATAAAAGCAAATCGATCAAAGAAGTGTGCCAAATTACTGTAAATTATTTAGACGAATTGGAAGTGACTTAAAAAGAGGATTCTTACTCACAATGGAATCCTCGAAAGGTATGAGATCCACCACTATATCCTACAATCAAACTTAATTTTGATGCAGTTTTGAACGAAGAAAGAAGTTGTATGGTCTTGAGGTTTGTGGTTGGAGACTGTACAGATAGAGTGACTGCTTGTCTTGTAATTAATAAAAGGCTATTTTGATCCTATCATCACGGAATGCTTAGTGGCTGAACAAGTAATATTTCTACCCACAAAGTTGAATATAAAAGATATATGAATAGAAAAGAACTGTTTTAAAGTCATCAGATTAATTCAACACCCTGACAAGAGCCTCTCTATTATTGGGCATAAGCTAGAAGCATCAAAGAATTGTTAATAGATACATATTCTCTTATGTCGTACGAAAAAGTAATAGAGTGACACAAATTAGCTCGCTCTACTCTTCTTATCGATAACCAGAAAATTTTGCTTAATGCTCCTTCAAATTTCATATATAACGTATCAAAAGATGATGATGTTATGTGTAAACTTGGCTTGTGATTTACCTTAAGCTATTCTATTATTATTATTATTATCAAAAAAATGTGTAAGTCAATCAACAGAAAGATAAAATGGGAGAACTATCGACTGCAATCAATGAGGATAAAGACCTCTTTTACCTCGTTTGGTTTAGGTAATTTTTTTACTCAACACAAATTTTAATTATAAAAATTAATTTTATTTCACATACAACATAAATAAAAATATTAGAATCAAAAGTATTTCACATTTTACATAGTTTTTAATATTAAAATATTTTTTTATTAAATTTAAAAACAAAAATTTTTTTTGTTAAAAAAAATTCCAATCAAACAAAGCCTAAAGGCCATGTTTGGCGTGAGGACCAAAATAGTACTAATTTAAAAAATAAAAATAATAATAATAAATAAATTTTTTAAATCATTCTACACAAATTCAAATTCTAAACCAAAATATTCAAATCGAGTATTTTGATCTAAGATGTGAAAAAAATTTATATTTTTATTAAAAATTATTGAATATGTGAAGTAAAATATTATTTTTTATATTAAAATTTGTGTAAAATAATTAAAATAATTTATTTATAATTATTATTATTATTTTTTAAACTAGTACTATTTTGATCATTTTTTGATCCTCGCATCAAACAGAGCCTTTGAGTAGGTGTTCGTCTGACTGAAAAGTTGGAGGCGAAGAGCACAGATGTGGTTGTAATACCCTAAAATTTAATTAATAAACTTTTTATATTAATTAACTTTGTTTAATGGTATAATATAATTTTATTGAGCTCATCATTATTGAACTGTATTAATTTATAGCTTAATTTATAATTTTATTATGCGCACTGTTTAAAAATAAATTAAAAAAAACTTAGAAAAAATAATAAATTATTTTCCTCTGCTTCCGTGCTTCCCTTCCCACCGACCTCCAGGCCGCACCATGGATTTGATAGAAGAGGGAGGGAGAGCGCGCAGCAGCAGCACCTTTTTCATGGCTTATCTTCCTCCTCGCTTTCTGCTGCTCCTCCCCCCATCACCTTCTCCTTCTTCTTCCTCCTCCACATCTCTTCCCTGGATTTTTTCCATCTGCTTCTTGATCCCTCGCCGACGCCAAGCTAGCAGCGGCGAGCAGAGGAGAAAAAGGAGTGGAGCCGGTTTCCCGGCGACGACGGCGGAGGTTCGACCCATCTCTTCCGCTGGTTTTTTCCATCTTGCTTCCTTGCCGACGCTAAGCTAGCAGCGGCGAGCCGAGGAGAAAAAGGAGTGGAGTCGGTTTCCCGGCGACGATGGCGGAGTTTCGACCGATGAGTTGAGAGAAGAGAGGTGTCTTCTTCCAGTATTGGGAGTCGGAGCAGTGAGTTGCGACCACCGTTGGGGACTTTAGGTTCAGTTGGGTTTTAGAGTTTCATTCTTTTTCGTTCTTGCCGATTGAGGTAATTATTCTCCTGTTTAGATCTGAATGAATATCTACTTTCTTTGTTTTGCTGTTTCATCGTTCTGGCCATCTGCATTTAATTCCACATGTTGAATTAGTTTGAATCTAGATCCAAATTTGCTTATTGCTTTCTTTCTAGTCATATTGCTGGACAGAGCTTTAGTTAGATTATTGCCCCTTCATGTTGCCTCTGATTTTTTGTTGATAATGCTTTCCATGCTAATATGTGATTGGTATTATAAGATTTCTGGATTCCGTTGCATTTTTCCGCTAATTCAAATTCATGCCATTTAATCTTTCTTATTATTTGTAAGAATTCTTTTCTTAATTGCATAGCATTTCAGTATTAACTAGGGCATTGCTAAATTCCTTAAGATTTTGGAGATATTTTGTGCGAATATGCAAAATATGAATTTAAACTTGACTTCAGTTTAATCTCTAGCATCATGTATATATAACTGATTTCACATTAATCAAGTTAGGGCAATTTAGTTATGCATGCCTACATTATTTAGTATGTTAGAATCTTTTCGCATATACACATAGGCAAATCTTTATATTGGTAGCTTGAGGATCGCATTAGTGATACCCTTGCTGCATCAACTTGGTACAGAACTGTTCATGTTTAGGACATATAAGACCTTTTATTTTTGCCTGCATCAATCTCACCATTAAAAAAATACATATGCAATTACTATGATATAGTTTTGCGAGATTCTAGACTTCTTTATTTGACATATTTGGTCAATCTATGTCATTCTATTTTTGGTAGAGCCTCCATAGGAAAAGGTTATAGAGGAAGATCCTAAAAGATTAAATAGAGAATTTGGAAAGGAAATTACTTTCCATTAAATCATCATCAATCAATAAAATTATGTAAGCTATTCATTGTATTGATAAATCACATTCTATTTTTATTTTATTTTACTCCGAATTTTCTATTGTTACTTATAGACTTATAAGATTTACATGTTATCTAGAAAAGTTTATGGAACTACTATACCAACTACTAGTAATAATAAATTAGTTATGCCACATAAGTTGATATATAGAAGACATTCTTCTTTTAATAATTTGAAGTTATATCGCTTTAAAGGGTAATTTACATGTATGCCACAAAAAATGTGCCTAATTACATACAAATCCCCAAAACTTATAAATCATATATGTAACACCTAAAAGTTTTCAAATTTCAAATATAACATTCTAATATAAAAATATTTCATTGACTTTAATTGCTTTTTCTCTTCCAATCTTCAAGCTTGCATACAAGTAGATGGCATGTTTGTAATTATTGATGAGTTAATTTAGCTCAATTAGAGTCAATTACTATTTTATTTGCATGCAAATTTTATGTTTAAAATCTGTTAACAACAAAAATCAATTCTAAATATTCTTCATTGTTCACCATATTCTTTAGATTAAAGACAAATTCTTTGAAAACATTTTAAATGACCATCAATAGGCTCCACTGTCATATGATGAGAATATAATTGCTGCTTCAAATGCAACTTGTTAGTTAAGCTTTTCGTCATACAAAACTTCTTCAACTTTAACGATAGAGAAGTTGTTGTTCTCTCCTTCAGAATATCTTGCAGAATTTGGTTTGACAAATGAAGATGAATTTGAGGTAGGGTCTTTCAATTCCTATGTTGTTTCTCTTCTTGTGTCCAAGATGAAGACATCTTGTCGACCCTAACAGAGCATCATACAAATCCACAATTCGCATCTTGACTTGCCAAATGAAAATCTGTTATTGCGTTCTAAAAGTGGAATATTGTATGTCACAGTTGACATTGCCGAGATCAAGCCAATTAGGCTCTGATACTAATTTGAAATAAAAGCAGACGATAGAGAATGAGATAAAATGGAAATAAGAACATAATTTATGTGGAAAATCTCAAAATTAGGAAAACATCTTAAGCAAAGGAGATCACTATATCGAGGATGATTACAAAAGAGATTGTTTTAGTGGTGGCTACAAGTACCGATTAATAATCCTCCCTAACATAAAGCACTATATATATGGTGTACAATAAACCTTAGGCCCAAGATGAATAGCAAATGGGTTGGACGACACCATTGATCACCATAAAATTTTCATATATGTTGCACCGCAACCTCTTCGGATTGAGCCAAAACAAAATTTGGGTCATTATACTCACACATATCTTGAAGTCCATGTCAATTATAGTCACGTGTGTATAAGGTGATTATTGTACTAGGCCAAATAATTGACAAGCTTTCAAATATTATGATTTCTTTTTTATCCCCTTTTTTTAATTCAATTCTTATGTTAGGTGATGTAAGAACAAAAATACCCCACAGTTGTTGGCTCTGAACATCATCCTTTTAGCACCAGATATAGAGTAGGGGGTAGCAGCCTTCAGTGCACTCAATCTTCTTCCCTACCAATGGAATTTCAGCAATGCCTTCATCGTCTGGAGGCTTGCTTCAGCTGCAATTTGGTGATGGAATTGGATCATTCTGATCGTTTAACAGGGGTCAAATGCTTCAGAGGTTTACCATAGACTTAATTGGTAAGCCAGGTATGGGCTCTTTTATTTTGTAAATGAAGCTTTATTAGTATATCACATCTTGCAATTAATTAAATTGTGTGTGGTTTTTTCTTTATGAAAGGCCTTTTTGTATGCTCTTGTTAGGACAATAGCAATGATCTGGAAGGATTTTCCTATAGTAACTTGGAAGCACATTCTGCTAGAGAATACATGTGGACACGGTAAAGATTTAGAGCTTTTGATTTTTTGACTTCGATGAATGTTTGTATTTTTTAGTGTTTGTTCTTAGGAAAATATGACTTCCAAAATATCAGAACTTCTATACTAATGATATAAGGTTACCAAAGCATTCTTTGAGATGCTATCTTTCCATAAAGCATGCTATCTGAGACATTGGAGCTATAGCGTTAGAGATCTGATGGATTCTTAGGATTTTTCTTAGAAAATTATTAGTACTTATCCATGCTATGACAACTTGGCCCTGACAACCTGGACTAACTCATGATTCGATCAGGATCAGTGATAACTAAGGCGTCACGATTTACTTGATACCCATATCTACTGTTTCACGTTCATATCCACTATACAATAGTACGACCCCGTTTATTTGGCCATTGAAAATTAACCTGGTTTAATTTTAATCAGACATATCACATCACACATAAAATTTAATATTAAAACTTAACTTTATTTCACATCCTACACATATTACTAAAATAATAACTAACTTATATCATATCCCTCACATTTTCCAACATAATAACTAACTTTATATTACATCCCTCACATATCTCAATATAATAACTAACTTTATTTCACATCATTCACAACTTTCAATAAAAAAACATCTCTATTCAAGTTTAGTTTTAACCTTGTTAAATTTAACCTTACAAACAACAGGTCGTACAAGTCTTAATTAGCCAATTTTTGGCCTTGGCAGCCTGGACTAATTCATGATCCAGTAGGATCACTTACAATTGAGACGGCGTGATTTACTTAACCACCATATCTACAGTTTCACGTCCATCTCCACTATACAACAGTACAAGTCTTAATTAACAACTTTTAACACCACTTAACCCCTTAATTAAATTCTAGGTTTAGTTAAAAATTACATCTAAGTTCAAGGTTCGTCACAACATTCATACTAAAATATCTTAGGATCGAAGTGAATTCCTCAATTACTTCCAAACCCTTATTAAATTCACTCTCCTTAATTGACATTAATCAATCTTAAATAAATTGGAACTTCATGTAAATTGTGTTTAATCTGCTACTTGTACACTTCATCCATTTTGAGATCCATTAATTACTTTGTGCTGGGTATAAGTTGTTTCCCCCGTCCTTGGTCTACTTTTACACTTCATCCATAAAACAGTGTTGTTTTCACTTTGTTTGGAGTTGATGTCCAACTTCAAAATTAGTTGACCCAGGTGCCTAAGTTAGATGTTGACCTAGTTGTCGAAAATTTGATGTCTTCTTGAAGCATTGTGGTCTGTATGAAATGGCTGGGTCGTTTATTTTAGTACAGTCAACTTGTAGCATCAGCCTCGCTTATTGCAGTAGTTATTTGTCAAAACTGTGAAGTAAAAAATGTGAAGCAGTCAATTTGTTTCATTTTTCCTGCTGCAATTTTTTCCTCTCAAACAGCTGCAAACTTCTCTGTTTGGGGATTTGAAACAGGATTTAATTTAATCTGCAGTTTGACTGGAAGCCCAGTTTAAAACAATTCCAAACGGGCCATTTTTTGTTTCAGAGTTGTCTATGAAGATCACAGCTTTGAATCAATAAGTTGTTTAACTGATTTCAACTGTTTATTCTTCGTGCAGCATTTAAATTAGCATAACCTTTGAATGAAATATGTTTACATCTTTCTATTACCAATTCCTCCTCCCCTTGTTTGGCTTTATTTCTCCATCATAGCAGCATATTTTTTCTCTCCCATGATCTACTTCACTATCTTGTACTGATTGTACATGCACTACCCAAGAAGGGTTTTTTCCCCTTAAATTGAGCATTTCTTTCTCCCAAAGTAGATGAGTTGACTTCACTTAGGGATAAAGGTTCCCACGTAGCCAAAACCCATTATGAGAAATGAAATTGACAGTGGATAAATGTATATGAAGTAGTGATCTGTTCGGAATGCATAATCGTAGGAAGCACAAAGCAAAAGGCACACTCCAATCCCAAGCTCTGAGAAATTGTATCTGTTAGGTGTAGAAGAACAAAAAATCAACCAAAGTTAAATGAAAATATAAATCAGAGGAATAAAAAAATATGGAGAAGGGGGGGAAGGTCCAATGTACCTATCCCAGAACTTGGTTCGGATTCTGTTGACAACACTAACAAATGACTTTTTCTTCAACTTATCTCCCAATTTTTCAGTGACAATCCATTCATTGACCCTTTCTGCTTCAGTGAGACCAATAAAAACAGCTTTGCATCGATGCCATGACATCACATTCTCGAAAAGGATCCAGAAGAATGTCAGATGAATCGAGCTTCCAGATCAAAAGTCAAAGAAAACAAATATTATCATTATTCTTCTTTTAGGCGCTATGTTTAAATTGATCATTTAATCAATTACCTAGGAGTTCCTACTGCATTAAGAAGGGTGATGATGGTTGGGATATAAAGAACTCCCCACCGTGGAATTTCAACCTCGTGGAAGAAGACTGAAAGTGGTATCACCACACAGTAGAAGAAGAAGGTGACGTTATGGGAGATGATCCTCCGGGCCAAGAAAAAGTTGTAGAGGAGATAGAATTTCTTTGAGATGCTGACTTTCTGCAAAAGCAAAGAGAACAACAAACTTCAATATATAAAAATTTAGCTTTGTGAAGAAAAATGTGAAAAATTGAAGATCCTGCCAACCTCGGCTCTTAGTATTTCAATAGCCACTTTTTTGAACAAATTTGCTGGTCCGCATGACCATCTGTGTTGCTGGAAACGGTAAGCTTTAAAAGTGCTCGGCAGTTCACTTTGAACCTGCAAGCAGTGAAGCTTTTTTGTAATTGAACATTCATTTACTTCAGAATTTACTACTTTTATTCATAACCACTGAATTCAAAATAAATTTTTATGTTTTATATTTCAGTTGGAAGCATAGTCGCTTACCTTGATATTGCCGACATAAACAAATTTCCAACCAACTAGAGTTGCTCTGACTGCTAGATCCATGTCTTCCACAGTTGTTCTTTCCTTCCAACCAGCTGCTTCATTAATGGCTGCTATTCTCCAAACACCAGCAGTTCCTGCTCTTGGAATAAATTCAGCCCAGTTATTTATGATTGAAGGAGGAAGATAGAAATCTTACCATTAAAACCAAAGAATGCTACGGTGGAAGAGCCAGATTGCTGCTCAATCTTAAAATGGTAATTTAATGACATTTCTTGTATTCTTGTCATCAAGCAATCATCTGCATTCACTGTTAAAAAATTTGCTGGAATTTTAATTATACTAATAAAATTATGAACAATTTGATGAGCAAAGAAAGCGTTTGCTGTATGTTTCTCACCAAATTTCCAACGAGCCTGAACTAGACCAATTTTAGGATTGTGAATGAGGAAGGGAACTGTTCTCAAAAGAAAATCTGATGTTGGTTGAAAATCTGCATCAAAAATAGCAACATATTCGCAGAGTTGCACGTATGAAATCTCCATGGCTTCTTTCATGGCTCCCGCTTTATATCCATTTCTGTTATCTCTTGATATGTAATCTATGTTTATTCCCTTTCTCCTCCATCTATCGCATTCTTTTTGGACCAGGTCCTGCACTTTGAAATTCTAGAGTGAATCACGTTTGAACATTTAAATGACCACTAAATAGGAAAATTCATGAAGCCAATAGTAATCAATGTAATTGTTTATGTAAAGCATAGAATCTTCATTGCATAAAGATCAAACCCGTGTGGTTAAATCAGTTGAATCATCAAGCACTTGAATGATGAGTCGATCACATGGCCACACAAGGCTGCAAACAGCTCCAATTGAGAGCTTGTAAACCTGTTAAGAACTCCAAAGTCAGTCAATATTTGTTCTTCATATTTCCAAAAAGTCGAAAAGGTCTGCTCTATACTAAATGTTCAACGAGAAACAGAATGAAAAAGATAAAAGCTGCCTATACATTCTGTAATAAAACTATCCTCGTGGGCCTCATGGGGACGTGGTTTTGTTATTAAATTCTAAGGATAACATATGTTAATGACCTACCATGTGATAACATATAAGCAGATAAGACTAATGACTACAAATGCAATCTGCTTGAATGAGCCAAATCTGAAGAAAGATAAAAAATTTACCCTTACATTAAACTATGATCAACTTTGCAGTATACTAAAAAACCGTTGCAGTATACTCAAAGGAGGAAACGATGTCTTCATATGCTCACATATGCACCATTATGAATGCATCAGTATCATAATTTTGTGAATGAAGCTTATTTTGTTTCTTGAACGTATCTTACCTCTTTCTCATTGAACATGGGAACCTGAACAAGAACCATGGGGTAAGCTGAATTCCCAAGCTCCTCATCCTCTTTTATCGGCTCCCACTTGTAAATCGTCTCTGGTTTCCGGCAAAAAATCTTCACATAAAGGCTCACAAGACCCATAGATGACTTCTCAATTAGCAGCATCACTGACATTACCAAGCAAAGCACAACTGCTACCTTCATCACCCGCACAAGAACTACTGATCTGAACTCTCTCCATAGTAATCTCAATTGGTCAGGAAATACCATTGTGGTAGATGAGAAGAGGAGCTCAAATACTCCTGCCATGTACTGCGAAAAGGGCCGAAATCCTTTGGCTGCAAATGCAGAGAAAACATAGTTTTGGAAAGCTATTCAATTAGCATTTCATTTCTTCACCTAGAATGCATACCTTCAATGATTATCTTCCCCATCTTCTTTTTCTTTGCTCCTCTATAAGAAAGATGACCATAAACCTTCAGCTTTCAAAGTTTTATAGGACACAATTGCAGCAAGAAAAGGGCCATATGATGTAGAACGGGGCACTCTATAATTGCCTATCTGTATTATGCCTTGTGAGCCTTTACTGCTTCCATGAAGGGACTATGTGCTTTCATGCATGAAATTCCCACCAATAATCAGAGCTAATTTCCTTATCTTCTCCTTAAAAAACCAAACCGACAGAACATCTGCAACCATTTAGTTAATGCTGATTGACATTTCTTACTCATTGTTCTCCATCTTTTTACTTGTGTCCCCTTCTGATTGATTGCAGAAATACAAGCAGTGGAAATAATGAGGGAGGAACATGCAGACAGTAGATACCGTCATGTTCAAATTATGTAAATAAGAAATGGCTCTAAGGTGGATGATTACCAACATATTGATATATGACATGTACATATACGTAAATACGTGCCAGTCATTCTAACTGAAGAAGTAGTCTTTTCACTATGGAGAAGTAAAGTTTATATATTGATTCAACCTACTCCAAAATGTTGCGAAGTTTGAACAATTAAGAATTTGAGATGGATTATGGTTAGCTAATTTGAAGTCCTAGAATCTATTAATTGATGTGGATTTACACCCTTCATCAGCATTGGATCTCCTCAGCTATTCTAATAATCCACCAAAGTTGCAGCTATATGAGGGACCCTTGAAGCTCAATCATTCCCAGCCTCAAGTCTCTTTCTAGTGCAATAAGTACGCACCTTTTTATCAGCTTTTCTCTTGCATTTCTGTTGTTTTTTGTACATTATATTGTGTATGGCACCTTGGCTTAAATTAGTATCATTGAAATTATATTCATTGTCTGTTCATGATGCTTGTCTTTGATCTCCATGCATGTAATTCTTCTCCCTCGGGACTTGCATGTTCGTAAAATGCTCTAAAACATGCTAGATTATCATCAATCAATGTAGATATTACTCTATTTAATGAGTTGAAGTCAGTTTACTATATATTCATATGTGTGGTTTCAACCTTGTTCATGACATACACATTGAAATCATCTTGAGATCAAGATCTTCAACTTTTTGAGCATCGTCTCTGTTAAATTTGACTCAATGCTATTTAAATGTGATGTTGTGAGTTGCTTTTGTGTGATATTTGTTAACTCGCTTTAATTGATCATGTGCACACCAAATGTCCATTTCCTTGAGGAATTCGCAATTTCAACTATTAAGACTCGATTATCATTGTCAATAGAATCCCTTATCTGGAAGGATACCGTTCTCAAGGTACAAGGAGGCCAAGAGATCAAGACCCAATACTATTTCGGAAAGAATCCTTGAGACAAGTTTACTTGGTCTAACAAAACCTCGATTATGACAATGAATTAGGATGAGGGTGACCTCAGGGATATTTCAAATAGTTTTTCAAGGATTTTAGTCAAGCCACTTGGCACGAGAGAATACTATTGGAGTGCCTGGAAGAACCAACTCCTAGAGAAATTTTTGCGTGCACCGGTGCACGG
>KZ452018.1:96349-136622 GCA_002786265.1 Apostasia shenzhenica
TTGGCTGCAAATGCAGAGAAAACATAGTTTTGGAAAGCTATTCAATTAGCATTTCATTTCTTCACCTAGAATGCATACCTTCAATGATTATCTTCCCCATCTTCTTTTTCTTTGCTCCTCTATAAGAAAGATGACCATAAACCTTCAGCTTTCAAAGTTTTATAGGACACAATTGCAGCAAGAAAAGGGCCATATGATGTAGAACGGGGCACTCTATAATTGCCTATCTGTATTATGCCTTGTGAGCCTTTACTGCTTCCATGAAGGGACTATGTGCTTTCATGCATGAAATTCCCACCAATAATCAGAGCTAATTTCCTTATCTTCTCCTTAAAAAACCAAACCGACAGAACATCTGCAACCATTTAGTTAATGCTGATTGACATTTCTTACTCATTGTTCTCCATCTTTTTACTTGTGTCCCCTTCTGATTGATTGCAGAAATACAAGCAGTGGAAATAATGAGGGAGGAACATGCAGACAGTAGATACCGTCATGTTCAAATTATGTAAATAAGAAATGGCTCTAAGGTGGATGATTACCAACATATTGATATATGACATGTACATATACGTAAATACGTGCCAGTCATTCTAACTGAAGAAGTAGTCTTTTCACTATGGAGAAGTAAAGTTTATATATTGATTCAACCTACTCCAAAATGTTGCGAAGTTTGAACAATTAAGAATTTGAGATGGATTATGGTTAGCTAATTTGAAGTCCTAGAATCTATTAATTGATGTGGATTTACACCCTTCATCAGCATTGGATCTCCTCAGCTATTCTAATAATCCACCAAAGTTGCAGCTATATGAGGGACCCTTGAAGCTCAATCATTCCCAGCCTCAAGTCTCTTTCTAGTGCAATAAGTACGCACCTTTTTATCAGCTTTTCTCTTGCATTTCTGTTGTTTTTTGTACATTATATTGTGTATGGCACCTTGGCTTAAATTAGTATCATTGAAATTATATTCATTGTCTGTTCATGATGCTTGTCTTTGATCTCCATGCATGTAATTCTTCTCCCTCGGGACTTGCATGTTCGTAAAATGCTCTAAAACATGCTAGATTATCATCAATCAATGTAGATATTACTCTATTTAATGAGTTGAAGTCAGTTTACTATATATTCATATGTGTGGTTTCAACCTTGTTCATGACATACACATTGAAATCATCTTGAGATCAAGATCTTCAACTTTTTGAGCATCGTCTCTGTTAAATTTGACTCAATGCTATTTAAATGTGATGTTGTGAGTTGCTTTTGTGTGATATTTGTTAACTCGCTTTAATTGATCATGTGCACACCAAATGTCCATTTCCTTGAGGAATTCGCAATTTCAACTATTAAGACTCGATTATCATTGTCAATAGAATCCCTTATCTGGAAGGATACCGTTCTCAAGGTACAAGGAGGCCAAGAGATCAAGACCCAATACTATTTCGGAAAGAATCCTTGAGACAAGTTTACTTGGTCTAACAAAACCTCGATTATGACAATGAATTAGGATGAGGGTGACCTCAGGGATATTTCAAATAGTTTTTCAAGGATTTTAGTCAAGCCACTTGGCACAAGAGAATGCTATTGGAGTGTCTGGAAGAACCAACTCCTAGTGGACTCCTACTTCAAAGAACTCACTCAAGGTACCTATCTACTCAAGACTATACTTTCAAGACTGTAATGCTACAACCTCGACTCATTGAGGACCTATTACATTATAAAAGGTAACAATTTCATAGAATATAATATGGATCTTGCAATTAAATTAATTCCTAGCATTGCACACTCAATCAATGTCACGGGTTCTATAACTGACAATAATGCTCATCAATATATTTAAATATCCTTAAAATAATATGATGAACGGCTCAAATTTTTTGTAATTTAATTATAGTTAAGTTATTGAAAAATTATGATTACTCATTATAATAGAAATAAATTAAAATGTGTGTATGTAAGATTTTATGATGTTTTGAGTGTGCATAGCATAATTAACTAAGAATGGATGGGTAAGACATAAATAAAACTAAATTGTGTGGCATGTAGGTAATTATTTTTTTTTTATTTTCATTTCACTCTATCAAATAACACATTCTTATTTGGTTTCAAGCATGTAAGATCATTCATTATAATTTATTATCATGTTTTTTTTTATTTTTTTCATCTTTTCACATGGGCAAGATTCAATTATCCAATTTCTTTACTGAATTTTCTATCGGTCTACAATTTATATATCTAAATCATCTAAACCGAATTTCTCTAAGCCTATTCTCAGTTAGGGCTATTTTAACATCCTCGCAGATATACTCATTTCTTATTTTATCCTATCATGTATACTCATTCATCCATCTTATCAATCTCATTTTTGTGACATTTTTTTTATTTATTCATTAAAAGTTGCATAATTGAACGAAAAGATTTCATTGGCTGTATATCTTAGATAATTATTTATAAAATTTCATGATGAATCGAATGGAAAGATTATTTGAACCAATGATGCAACTTTTGATGATGGCATAGTTTTCAAATTTGGTTTGGAATCTGATGGGGCGCCGACGGAGCCAAGTGAGATCAAGCTGGAGGATGCTTTCAAGCAAGTTCGCTCTAGGGAATTGAGTTGACTATAGTTGATTCTCACGATGAATTTGGAAAATTTGTGACTCTTTGAGGTGATTCAAGTAGAACTTCTAGCTTATTCAAATGTACACTCGATATAATTTACATTATTCTTTTGACTAATTTTGGTGAGATAGAGAGTTATAGTGAATCAAGCTTGTATTAACTTCCAAGTTTTTTCATATCAATAAGATATTTAACATTAATTTTGCAATCAAACCTCCAAGCTTACGCATATTAAACTTATTTAAGGGTGAGTCACTGTTAACTTAAACGTGATGACAAATATTAAAATACATAATCAACTTATAATTATAACGGGAAACTTGCACTTTTGACTTGTTAGTCGATCAAGAGACTGTTGGTCAATCTATAATCGAGCCTGATGGATGCCCACAGTAGAGCTCTTAGCCGACAAGTTAGTCATCCAAATTGGTAGACCAGCAAGTTACCGTTTACGAACCGTTTATTTGATTCAAATAGAGCATAGCTCCTATGCAAATCGCGTGCCGCCATATGTGCATGGGCCTAAATTGTGCGTGTGATGGCCAACGATTGCGCTTTGTTCGAACCCAATAATTTCTCTCATAGAGGAGAAACCCATTTTATATTAGATTAGATTTCTTGTTGTTTTATAATATTTTTTGTTTCAAAATGAAAAAATATCAAATTTGATCTGTTATTGATTAAAAAAAATGAATAATTATGTACATAATATTTCATATTATTATAATTATGTATATGATATCTATTTAAAAAAAATTACACTGCAGCTTTAGAAAAAATGTGTGGAGTGTAATTTTTAAAAAGAAATATTTGATATGTAAATATGGTGATATGAAGTGTTATGTACGTAAATATTTCTTAAAAAATATATATATATTTTTAAAGGGATAATTACCTATATGCTACACAATTTAGTTTTATTTATATCTTATCTATCTATTCTTAGTTAATTACGCTATGCACACTCAAAATATTACAAAATCTTACGTATACACATTTGAATTAAAACTTAATTAAAATCTATTTGAAAAAAAATATTCTATTAGTAAATTATTAAAATTATATTTTTACTCTTAATGGTACATATTTTTCTCTTCCTCAATACTACACTAAAGTGCTGATTTATCCTAAAATCAATTCACGTCGCGGATGTCTCCTTTCTTTGCTGCCACCTAAATATTAAGGTTTTTAGGATTTTGTTTCAAAATATATTTAAATATCCATAAAATAATATGATGAACGACTCAAATTTTTCATAATCTAACTATAGTTAGGTTATTGAAAAATTATGATTACTTATTATAATAAAAATAAATTCAAATGTGTATATGTAAGATTTTATAATGTTTTGAGTGTGCATAATGTAATTAACTAAGAATAGATGGGTAAAGCATAAATAAAATTAAATTGTGTGGTATGTAGGTAATTATCCCTTTTTTAAATTACATATCATCCTTATTTAGTTTTTTTCCTAAATACATACACTTTTGATGCCTTTCAAAAACATCCAACTAAACATCCTCTTAGTTATTTTTTGATTTAAATTGGCAAAAAAAAAAGGAAAATAAAAAATTTCTCAGTGAATTTCAAGATATAAAAACCAATCTAAACAATAAATCATTGAACAACATGCTTCTTTTTGCTCACCAGCAAAAACCTTATTTTACATTTAAATAGATCTCAGTATAATAAATTTAAATTTTATTTAATTTCATCTCAGTATAATATATCAATTTTATTTCGTCTGCAAACATATAAAAAATAATCGCCAGTTCTGGCTCCGAATGCTCTGTTTCTGCCAAAAGCGAGAACAGGGGAAGCAGAGCAGCTCATCAAGATTTGGGAAGATATGTGCCGATGAAATCAAAACCAGCAACAAAGAATGCCCAAGACTGAAGAAAGAGGAAAATGAAGTAACACTTCTTGGTATACACAACATCGTAGCACCCAACCACGAACAAGAAGACGCCCATCCAGAGCTCTGCCATGTGAAATCTGAAGCAAGGAAAGGTATCATGAAACTGCAGTTTCTCGTTATAAATTGTATCAAAGACTTCATACCTCCTTGAAATCTTGATTTTTGGCTTCTTGTTCCCAAGAAGCAGAGGCGTTGTCATTTGGGCATCTACTAATTTTTCTTCTTCAGATGGCTCTGAGTTCACTGCGTCACCCAACTTTCTAGTCACAATCCATTCGTTGACTCTCCCAGCTTCTATGAGGCCAGTGGTGGCCGCCTTGATTCGATGCAAAGACATCACATTTTCAAAGAGAACCCAAAGGATAACAAGGTGAAAAGAGCTGTTCGACAGGAAGAAGAGTTTTATCTCATTGAATGTTCAACTTGAAAAACATCTCTTTTGAATGTTTTTCCAGCGTGCATACCTCGGAGTTCCTACCGATTTACAGAGCGTGATTACTGTAGGGACGTAGACAACTCCCCAGAAAGGAATTCCAACGTCAGGAATCAGAACAGAGAGAGGGATCACAATGCAGTAGAAGATGAAGGTGGAAACATGCGCTACGATCTTTCCCACAAAGAAGAAGCTGTAGATGACGTGGATCTTCTTCCCTATCGATACTTTCTGCAATTTGCCAATGAAAGCTTAATTGTTCAACAAATGAAGGAGTATTATTAATTCTACTACTAGCTTACCTGGTTGGCTATTATCTCCTTGATCATCTTTTTGAAAAGATTTGCAGGTCCGCATGACCATCGATGCTGCTGATAACGATAGGCCTTGAAAGTACTCGGCAATTCACACTTTACCTGATTTATGCAAACTTGTATGTAAGCAATGCATAATAATAGAGGAAGGTAAGAGGGAAGAAAAGAATTTATGTACGTTAATGTCACCAAGATAAACAAATTTCCAGCCAGCAAGACCCGCACGAACTGCCAAATCCATGTCTTCCACTGTCGTTCTGTCCTTCCATCCACCAGCTTCTGCTATGGCTGACATGCGCCAAACACCCGCAGTGCCTAAAAAGTTTTTTATGTCGGAGATACAAATCTTCCTCTCTGTTGTAGTAAAACCAAAAACTATTCATTTATAGAGACAGTACCATTGAAACCGAAGAAGGAGAAAACAGAGGACCCTGCTTCCTGCTCAATCTTGAAGTGGTAATCAAGAGACATCTCTTGTATTCTTGTCATTAAGCATTCGTCTGCATTCACTGAAGAATTTGACCAATCAGTAATACTAGAGTTGCAAATTTGTATTGAAGGTTGAACGGATGGAGATTGAAGATGGCCTACCAAACTTCCATCGAGTTTGGACGAGGGCAACTTGCGGATTATGAATGAGGAAAGGAATAGTCTGCTTAAGGAAATCTGATTCAGGTTGGAAGTCAGCGTCGAAGATGGCGACGTATTCGCACTCTTGGGCGTAGTACTGCGTCATCCCCTGTTTCAAAGCTCCAGCTTTGTACCCCATCCTGTTATCTCTGTACTCGTAGCTTATGTTCAGACCCTTGTTCTTCCATCTCTGGCATTCTAGCTGAACCAGATCCTGCAAACATTATTCAACACAAAAGTGAGCTCCAGCTCAGTCACTCATGGTGATGTTCACCAATCACTCTCTCTCTCTCTCTCTCTCTCTCTCTCTCTCTCTCTCTCTCTCTTATTGCAGGCCAATTTGAGGCAAAAAGCCAATTTCTGAAAAGCTTCTCAAACCCGTAGTGGAGTACTAACACTTTCGCCATGAACTTCTTGTTTTCTCAACAAAAGAGATGTTGGTGCTGCCAAGAACTTGGAGCCATTGGAAAATTCCTTTCAAAGTAGAACAAATTCCTTTTTTCTTAATTTCGGATTTAACTACTACTCCACATTTGAAGAAGAAGAAGAAGAAGAAAAAGAACTATATACGAGGGGGTTGGCGATATATGTTGGTGGTTGGGTCCAAGTGTTTCTTCGTAGGTGGCCTTCTTGAAGATTCCTTTGGGTTTAACTCGTGTTGAACTTTCTTTTGAGTTCTCATAAGGAGGGATAACCCAACAAACTTCTCTTCCCGACTTATTAAAAGAACTCCGAACTTGTAATATTCTCCTAGACTTCGTCTTTAAACTTATTACTTACTTGTTCATCATAACTTACGGATTTTTTTTAGCATGAATCTTTCTAGCGGCAATGATTTTTTTTAGATGAAATTTAGAAGATACCAAACATGTATGCATTCAGACATTGAAGGGAAACTCAAACTTTTTGCCAAGTGAATGACACTCTGACTATCGCAATGTAGGGGATACACATCTTAATTGTGCTTGAAATCTTCGAGAGTAATCTTCATCTACATGAGTTTTAAAATATTTCATAGTAGAACTGATGAAGATCATAAGAAGCATCCACAAAAAATACATGAGTTTTAAAAGAGATCTCCAAAAAATTATCGTGAATGACTCCAAAAGAAGTAAGTGCTAATGAGAACTATAAAAGATTGTTACACAGAATATTATCATATACTGATGTAGTGCAAAAGATATTTAGGGCCTATCACACTGTCAAACACCGCACATGTCAAGCTCTCCAGAATTCTAGGAGCATCTTGGAAATATTGGAAAGAAAAAATAATAAAAAAGATACGATCAATAGTCACTCATACCTCATATTCGAAAGTTACTAAAAACTATGTCGGATGGCTATACTTAAGAATTGTTGAGTCCATTTCTTTCTAAGGGGATTAATGAACATGGTCAAGCTTAGATACCGCTCGCTGCTGGTGGGCTTCCAAAAAAATTTTGAGTTTTTGATTGTTCCCTTCTAAGTCGAATGAATACTTCTTAACTTCAAGTTTTCATCTTCGAGCAGAGACTTAGCAACGTAAACTACTATTCGGCAGTTTAGAAAAACAAAACTACAGCTACAAGTTAGAGATACACACTCAAATAATTAGAACTTAGAGGGCTTTAACTTCTTCTCAAATAATTCATCAAAGGTTTGCAATTTCACCTAGACCTATCTAATTTTAAGTGGCTAATAAAAAATGTTATATTTTCTTGTTCTTTTATTTGAATCTAGAAGGATTAAGGTTCCTAAATTTTGATAAAAAAAAAAAAGTTCCTAAATTTCAAATGGATCACTACATTTCACCACTAAATATTATCGTTAGTAACGGCTCTCTGAATGATATATATGGATCAATCTTTATTATAACAACATTTCACTAGTCTTCTTCAACCACTCTTTGCTAACCAGAGTGGCACCCAATTTCTTGGATAGTATGGGTGATGACTCGTAGCTAAAAAGAGCGGAGAGCGATTGCGAAGTAATGTTCAAAGAAGAAAAAAATATTAGAGTAAGAGCGGCTCCTGGCAAGCTTCTAAGCTAGATGATGCGTGGTGAGAGAGAAACACATAAATGAATCGTACCACATTAAAAAGGAAAAGAAGTTCTTCTTGAGCTATATAAATATATAATTTAATCTCAAATGGTAGAGATATTTTTTATAGTAAAGCCGTGAGACTAACAAATAAACATGTTGAGATGAAGTAGCATTAGAGATAAGTGAGCTCTTAAGAAGTATTCAAGTAACATAGTTCTTTAAATCAAATCGTACAATACATCTATATTTAAATTACAGGATGTTACAGTTCCCATATCTTGTGCATTGCTCAAGGATGGATGACACTTCTCAAGATGACACGGTCGATCCAATTCTCTTTTGACTCGAAAAAATCTTATCGAAACGACCACTTCTTTTCTGTTTTGTTCCTTCGGCTTTGTGCGAGGCACCGTAGAAGACTCCTTTGAAGCCGACTCACTTTCAACTCCTTGTTGAACTTCCTCCTTCGCTCTCATACGACGCAAACCCCCAACGAGAGAGAGAGAGAGAGAGAGAGAGAGAGAGAGAGAGAGAGAGAGAGTTGATCCATACCTTTACAACTGTGTCAGTGGAGTCATCCAACACCTGAATCATCATTCTATCTGCAGGCCAGTCCAGATTGCACGCCGCCCCAATGGAAAGCCTGTAGACCTGCCACCACCATCCCCAATGAGCCCTTCTAGCTTCCAGCTCGACAGAAAAAACAGAGATGAAAGAGATCAAAAACAGAGGAGGAGATGGATGGTTTGCTCATGCTCTGATCAGATAAACTAAACCTCCTTCTCGTTGAACATGGGTATCTGAACAAGAACCATTGGGTATGACGGACCGCCGATCTCCAGGTCCTCTGCATTCCTCATCGGCTCCCATTTATAGCGCTTCTCGGGCTTGATCCTGAATATCTTCACGACAAGGCAGACGATTCCAACGAACAGCTTCTCCATTAGGATCATCATCGTCATCACCAAGCAGAGGAAGACGGCGCCTCTCATCAGCGGCGCCACCACCAGCATTCTGGCCTGCTCCCATTTCACCAACACTCGCTCTGTTATGGCCGCGGAGTCTACAGAGAAACCCAGAGCCTCCAACATGGGGTTGGAGGGAGAATCACCACTTGAAGATCAGCTTGTTCGCACTGTTTGTAGCTCGCGAGAGAGCTGGCTCCCCCATTGCCGTCCTTCCTTAATATTCAGCAATCAATGAAGCTCTCTAGTATAATTGGCGAGCTGGCCATGGTTCTAGTTTCATTCTAAATTAAATTCGAATTAAATGCGTAAAATTTATCTTAATTTCAAATATTTTTTTGTGAAAAATCGAGCATAATAATAAATTATATTTTTAATTAAAATATTCATTAGATGTAACAAATATAAATTAAGATATACCATAAATTAAATGCACATGTTATCCTAATTCAGTTATCCTGACTCAGTTATCTAACCCTTCCACCCCCCACTAAGCTAACTGAGTGTTGAGTCATCTTTTCTTTTGTTTCTTCGTTCGACAAATAATTATAATTTTTACAAACTCGAGCTATCAATCAAACGAAAATTTTTATCACCACTAATGAGTACTGAGTTATACTTACACGAAGGAATTTATAAAATGGAATCTTGATAAAGAGACCAAATTCTACTTGACAACTGTCGAGCACAACGCTGTTAGTTAGCTGAAAAATCAAAGCCCAATCAAAAGTTAAATCAAATTTAAGTTTGACATTGACTTTAAATTAAATCGATTAAAAAATAAGAGTAATTTCGTTCAGACCATTGAGATAGAACTCATATTCCACCGCAAACTCAAAAAAATAAAAATATTTCGATCTGATCTCCCATGCATAATTTTTTTTTCATATTATCCTTTTTAACTGATCTGATTAGATTTGACCGCTAAATTATCATTTAAAAAAAATAAAATATATATTTAAATAAAATAAATATAGTTAAGTATTTATAATTACTATTCTAGCTTCAATTTTTATTTTCCTCTGTATTATAATTCATAATAATAATTTTTAATATTTAAATATATATATTTAATTTTTTAAAATAATAATTTAGCAGTCAAATTTAACGGAATCAAAAAGGACTTAGGTAAAAATAATTTTAAGCACAAGGGACTTAAATAATATATTTTCATTTTTTTTTATCTGCATAATATATATATATATATATATAATATGATTTAGTTTAATTAAATAATTAAAAACAATTACATCTAATATTTTGAATGAAAGATCAAAAAGTTAATCTAAAATTAAATTAAACTTAGATAAAAAATAAACGAGCTAGGTCTAACTCAAATTGAGATTAAATCGAACTCTATTTATATTTTAGATCAGATCGAGATCAAATAAAAAATCTTCAATTATATCCTTGAGCCGATCTTAGATTCGAGTCAATTTCAAGCAAGTCAAACTCAACTCAAAATTAAAATTTTTGATTTCAAGTCAAGTTCAATTCTTGCCTACTAAAATTCTTTTGATTTTCGAGTTAAATGGAACTAATTATATGACATACTTTTCTATAAAAATATCCATTATTTATATTAAATATATTAAAATATAATATTATAAATTTATTTTAAATTTCATGCAAATATTTTTAATATCATCTCTTTTATATAAAATATTATATTATTTTTATATACTTATATTTGAGAAAATTTTAAATGTATATATTTATCGATTATGAGTTGAATCAATTTCATTTCAAGCAAGCAAACTTCGAGTCGGAAGAAAATCAAGTCAATTTTAAATTGAGCAAAATGTGAGCGACTTTCATGAAATGATTTTGCTTTACTCCAAACACTTTTCTTTGGGACGAAGTAATGCATGTTATTAGAATATATTTTAAGTTGATAACGAGAGATTTAACACGATATTACAACGAGTGGTTTTAAAAAAACGATAAGAATATAAATTTAAAGTTTTAGGTATATTGAGGTTAAGAATTTATTTTATTTTTTCATATTAATATTTAAAGTTTTTAAAAAGTGAATAATTGAGTAATATTTGTTGTCTTATTTCATGTGACTCGGGCCCAAACTACAGGCCAGAAAGATAGCCAATATGAGACTAAAGACCAAAAACTTGAACGGTTTGATTTGATCTCACCTGTGACAAAACGCATCTGCGGCAAAGTCTAGTTGATATTCTGGCTCTGATCTCAGCCGTCCGAATTGGCACGTGATTTTAAATCCGAAACTCGGCACCTAACTAGCCCCGTCAACGGATCGAATTCGGGTCGGGTTGACTCCGACCCGGATCCAAATTCATATACATCGGATTGGGTCATGGTCGATCCATATCCTCTCGGGTAAATCGAAACGGTTCGAAACTCAGATTTTCGGATTTAATTCATTTACAATAAAAGTAGTTATTTTTAAGTAATTTTCATAATCAAATTTAAAATAATGTTAAATTTATTGAAAATAAAATAAGAAAAAAATATTATATTTTTATGAATTAATTAAATATTTTAATATAAAAATTATTATTTGTAATATATATATATATATATATATATTGTAAAATTTAAGTTGAGTACTGTAAACTATAATCTACTAATATAGTATGTAAGAATTTTTTATTAATTAATTATAGTAATACTCTTTACTTCAAGCCTTCCAACAAAAATATTATTAGCCACAATATATTCCTGTTTGAACTACAAATTAGATTACATAACCGGATCAGATTTTAAACGGGTCGGGTCAATGGTGATCTATATCCGATTTATTTATTTGTAAATGGATCGGGTCAGTAAACGGGGGGATTGACGGATCAAAAAAAATTCATTTTGGGGTTTAATCGGATCGAAACTCGGATCGGATCGGGTCATGATCCGATCTATTGACAAGCCTACACCTAACTCTAGGCGAGGCCCTAAGTAATGATCTAACTCGATTAACTCGATCTGAGTTTCAACACACCAAATTCGAGTCAATACTATTTTCATTGATTCACGTAATAATGTGGAAATATGAGTGAGAAAACGAAGAATCACAACATTACATTTTTTGTATAAATTTAGTAGTATGAGAATTTTTGATTTATTAGTTGGTAGCTTGATGGATTAATTTTTAAGATTTTTAATGTTTTATATACATTTTGTAAAAAAAAAAAAACAACTAACAAATGTCTCCAATTTTTGGAAAAAAATCGATGAGTTACGGATTAAAAAAACTCGAACAGTCATATCTTCAAATTTAGGTTCACCCCAATACGATCAAGTTATGATACGAGCAAGAACAGACTGAATTTAAATTCGAACTATTGCAAGACAGTTCTACATTTTTTTATCATTTTCTCTCACTAATTTAAGTCTGGTTGATTTGTTTATAAAATAAAGCAATATATTAAAAAAATAATACATAAATAACATTAATTTAATTCATATATATATATAATATTTAATGTGCCAAACTCGAATAAATTAAATTTCCAATGACTTTAAAGAGACTGAAATTACGACATAGTCTTACGTTCTAATTCAAGCAAAAATAATAAAGAGAAAATTAATTTATTTTATGAAAATATTATATATGATGCGTTAATTAATGTATTAAAAAATTTTAAGAAATAATATGAAATTTTTTTATAATAAAATTTGTATAGGATAAAAATGTGATAATTTATTATTTATTTTTTAATAACAGTTAAAGGGTATTTTGGCCATAGCCCTCGATTATTTCTCCCAAAAAAAATCTTTCCAGCTATTTATATGGCTTTGTTTAAATGTTTCTTTGCCTTAAAAAATATGCTAATTATCTTAAGAAAATATTCAAATTATAAATTGATTTTCTATCATCAAAACTCTGCTGAAAAAGATAATCCCGAATTTCATGGAGAAAAAAAAAACAAATTTCTTTTTTTTGAAAAGTGGAAAAAAAAACGAATTTCACGAAAAAGAATAATCAAAACTGATTTCTAATACATATATCATGTATGAAATCAAATTTATTAATGCCACTAATATCACATTCTTATCATATATAGCTCTGTTTAGTTCATGAATAAAAAAAATGATGATTAAAATAATTTTGATAAAAAACTTTAATTTATTTATAAAATTTAAAATTATTTTATATTTTATTTTACATAAATTTTAACATCAAACAATTATTTTATTTCATATTCAATATAATTCTCAATAAATAAATTAATTTTATTTTACATCCAAAATAAACTTTAATATAATTAACTTATTTTATTTCATATTAATTATAAAAAAATTAATTAAATTATTTTTTATATGCCAATTAAATAATGCTTTAATGGAAATATTTTTGTGAAGTTTAACAAAAATATCAAGTCTAAAAAACTATATATATTTAAGTAGCTTTTCTAAGAATTTTATTAAAATATATAAATAATGTGATATAAAATTAATTATTATATTAAAATATATGACAGATGTAATATTTATTAATTATTATTTTAATAATATGTATAGTATGTAAAATAAAATTAAATTTTAACATTAAATCAGATTAAGAACAACATAAACTAACAGCTAGGCTTGACAACAGAGGTACTTGCAGCGAAGAAGTGGAACATGTGGGGCCGGCCACATCAATAATAAAAGAATCTGTAATCATGAACATGGTTTCTATTATTTTTCAAATAAAAATGCATATGGTAAAATAAATCAGTAATAAAGAAATTACAATTCAATTACTTTCTGATGTGATCCCCAGTTTAAAGCTCCAACCAATCCAGTCAAGCAAACGTAGCCATAGCCGGCATGCTAAGTTAAGATACTAACATCATCTGTCACCTCTAAAAATTCATTATTTTCGAGCGACACCCCCCGATAGGGGTGGCAATTTGTACCCGTACCCGGTAAACCCGCCCCGACCCGCCCCTAATGGGACGGGTATGGGTACTCAAATTTTACCCGGAACACTCGCCCCGCCCCGCCCCGTAATGAAATGGGGCGGGTTTGGGTATGAATCATATAGACCCGCCCCGCCCCGTACCCGATTTAATAAATTTTAAAATTTTAAATTTTAATACCTAAATAAAAATAGTACTTTGGAAAGAGAATGCATGTACTCTTTACTGTAAAGTTTTTCTTACTTGTGATAGTTGACATTTCCAGTTGGCTCTTAAATCAATTGATACATATTGCCTGCAAGAGTCTTATAACTACCTCATATTTGATTTTCTCTTTAAGTGTCACATGCTTGCTTTATATAGAAATTCATGCTAAGAAAGTTGGCAATTTGAAAAATTTATATGAAAGTTATTTATTATTCCTGATCTTGTTACATATATTTACATGCAAGGAATGATTTCTATAGAAAATGTCACTAACACCATGTGCTTACGATTTTTGTTGTTTCAAATAGAATAAAATAATTCGATTTTTATTAACTGAGTGAGGAAACGGGGCGGGTACGGGTTTATGAAAATTAGAAACGGGGCGGGGAGGGGCGAAAACGGGTATGGGGCGGGTATGGGTAATGAATGATATATAGAGGGGCGGGTATGGGTAATGAATGATATATAGAGGGGCAGGTATGGGTATTTATAAACCCGACCCAAACCCACCCCGTTGCCATTCCTACCCCCGAAATTCATTATTTTAAGGCAGCCCCCTTCATTTTGCAGTAAATTTATAAGCAACACCCGCTTTTGAAGTTGATAGGGATGTTGCATGAACTTTGGGGGTACCGCCTGAAAATAATGAATCTTTGAGAATGACGGATATAAATCAAGAGTTGAAACATCAGAAAGTAAAGCCTAAGAAAGGCCAAATGACCGACCAACGTGTTGAGGTGATAGCACTCGAATACTTTTTTGATGTTAAGTTGTTAGCCATGTGACATACATTCAAAACCAACAAACACTTGGTTCAAATAAATGCAAAGGAAAGGAATGGTCTTAGTAATAAAGGTTAATTACAAAATGATTTGTATTGTTAATTCTTAATTATATTTTGATGCACAGGTTTTAAAAACTTGCTAAAATTTTTTTATAAATTACCTAATATTATAAATAAAATTCCTCCACAAGTATCATTAATAAATTTTTAATTTTATTCTTAACATTTTTTTAAATTTTCAAATTTATACCATTATATATTCTTTCTTATCGCCGACCCCACCTAGTGGGATTAAGACTTGGTTGTTGTTGTTATATATATTCTCTCTTATCAAGATTTCAGAAAAAGAAAGAGAGAGAGAGTGAAGGGGAGTGGGCCTCCGCCTATTCCCCCCTGCATGTTGGAGCAAACAAGTGAGTAAGTGTGTTTGTGAGAGAGAGCGAAAGAGGAGGGAGACGACAGCTTGCACCCTAGCGGAGTAAGCAAGAGAGAGGGAGAAATTTAGAATTTCAAAATTTTGTTAACAAAATATCCCTAGATACTAAAGGAAATCATCAATTTGAATCTTTTATATAATAATTTTAATTTTCAGAAATCTTTATTGTTATCGAGTTGTCAGACTAGAGACTTTTTAGTAAATTTTTAAAAAATATGAACCAAAAGGTAACGAGAGATTTAACTATAGAAACCTTTCAATAATTAGCCGTAGCAATAATGTAATAGGAGGGATATGAAAATCAAGCCTGCCAATCTTCCTAAGTCCAATGCTGACTTTTCTGATGGTGATACCAGCTCCCACGGCTCCTGCAATGAAAAAATATGTATCTGTTATAGTGCAATATCATTGGAAAACATGAAAAATTATTGGGTGCACCGGACGCCCTTTTCAGAGGGAGCCACGTGTGCCCGGACCCAGCTGCATGGCACATGTGGCGCCCTCTGATTGGATTCCAAACGGTGCGCCGTCCGAACCCAATAACTTCTCGAAAAACATAATGTACCGCAAGTAAAAAAACTTACCTAGGATGAAAATGATACAAATGGAAGTCATCTTCTTCACAGGACTCCATGTTCTTCGCAAACTACAGTCAGAATCTTGAGGGTGCTCAACAATTATACTTTCAAAAAAGAAGAGGCAATAGAAGTTTATAGAAAGAGTAAATGAACAAGATCATTTTCGTATTCCCTGTAAAACAATGTTTACAAAACATGCACTCATCTGAGTCGAGCATTTCTCCAGCTATACTTTGCTGCTTTCCATTATATATACAATAGGATCACCTACACCACTCAGGTAAACCAAGTAATCTGAATGTTTTTTAACTCCGTGAATCACATCTCAATGCTACAACTACGAAAATAGGTAACTGGACGAAAAACTAGTTAGTCGTCATCCTCCAAGTCATAGATATGCTTGCCGGCCGGATTCTAAGTACTGACTTTCAGAATTTTTGATGAATATCCCGAAGTTGTCAAATGCTTGCCGAGCTTGCTGAATATCCCGAAGTTGTCAAATGCTTGCCGAGCTTGCTCTACTGCCTACACGAACGACAGCATGCAGACATGATGCAAGAGATTCAATTTCCTCATTCACCACAGCATAAGGCTCGCTTTGTCTGCAGGAGCTTCTGCCAAAGGCAGAGCATCTCCCTCGGCTGCTGGTAATGGGCAACAAGATAGTTGGCCTCACACCCTCCAATATTAATCCTGTCTTCCTTAACGTATTTAACAGTCATCCCTCTCTTTCTCATACTATCTATCCATATGCCCATTGCTACGTCCTCTAACTTGAACATCTGCAAAAGAAAACTTACATATTAAAGTCACTAACAAGAAAATGAACGTGTGCTTGGACAGAAAAGAATAGAGGACAATCTTGTGGCAGAGAGGCTCATCATAATACTGGACTTTCGGAATGAGAAAGGATGGATGGTTAAAGCCAACCAACAGATAAAACATAGCCACCAGTTATCATCAAGGTCATCAGCCTCAACTATTTGGGACAAGCTTCATGAATCTTCTTCACCAATTAGTTCCATCATATTAATTTATGCAATTAATTGCATAATATATAACCAAGTTACTTTTGACTTTGTGCCTCTTTTCACCAACTAGTTCCATCATATTATCTATGCTATTAATTGCACAATATATAACAAGGTTACTTTTGACTTCGTGCCTACTTCTTTCAATTCATTTATAAAGGAAAAAGGCAGGCATCAAACCTTTAGGCGCCCCTTTTTATGCTGCTTGTAGATTGACTTCGCTATGTCTCTTGACACCACATACCCTGGTCCATGTGCCCAAGGGGGATATTTATCAGCAGGCCATTCCTTCATAAACACCAGGAAAAATCACGTATAATGAACAGTAAACTAAGCTTTAGAATTAGGAAATGCCAAAAACCAAGGAGCACACAAATTAGAAAGGTCAGAAAATCAACCTCAGGGCTTATATACCACTTGCTGTCAGTGTTTCGGTTGGGTTGATCGTCATCACTAATTTTACCATACAGCAACCCTTGAGTGACATTGGTTCTATTTAACGAAGAAAGCACTTCATCTATGCGAACAAATGAATCATCATCCGTCTTCATAACATACTTTGCTGACACTATATTTGTCTACAACAAAAGATGAATATATAGTAGTTAAGAAATATTGAGAAACAACAATTGTTGAGATTGCTAACTTTTCATTAGAGTACACTGAAAGAAATTCACCCCATAGATGCAGATAGCCACAGACTTCCATGTAATTAAGTTGTAATAGTCCACAAAAGGCATCAACTGAATATCTCCATAGGTGTTCGCTTCATGCCACAGCTCCTCATTGACTAGTTGGTTTTTATGCTGAAATCAGAAAAATTAGAACAATTCACAACCAGAATTCTTTTCATCGCACAACTTTAATCATAACTTGTTATTGTGAAGCTGAGATAAAATATATGCTACTGATATTGTGTTTTAAACCTTAATCAAACTGTAAAATGAATATGTTAAAAGATCCAGTTGACAAAACATTTTAAAATAAGTCATTATTTATAATCAGAATTTGAGATCCAAAAAATGCCATTGAAAGTTTTCACAAAGGTAAACCAGGAAACGATAGTTGAAATTTCATGAATTACTGCATAAAATACAGGCAAAATAATGAATATACTGCTTACCAGCCCAACAAAAAAACGCACTGCAACAGATCCAGAGCGTACAGCATCATATTGCATCCAAGTTCTCCTGACAGCCATTCTTCGTTTAAAATTATTTGCTGTGGAAAATACCCCAACGAAAAGACCCACAGCTTTCTGTATGGGCAAAGGAGAAGACTTGAGCAATTCTAAGTCCGTGACATGCTCAGAATCCTCAGAAGTGGGTAAGCCACTGGCAAGGACAGATAACAGTTTAAAGTCTCCTGAAATCCTCACTTCATTAACTAGCCATGGCTCCAGCGTCTATTTCAAAAAGGGGAACAAATCAAATCAAAAGGATTGAATTGGCATTGGCTCTCAGAACCTAATTTTAAGCAGAAGAACATTAATCAGAAGTAGACTACCTCACGGAAAGCAAAAGAAGTTATATGCTTCCCGTTAACTGTCATCTGGATCCCATCATCCCCTGTTCTAAGTGTAGCAACAGCCAGGTATCCTTGCTTGAAAGGAAAATATCTTCTTGGTTTACTGGCTTCCTTTTTCAAAGATATCTTTTTAGAAATATTAGAAGAACCATTAGAATCAAGGATCTTATCATCGTTACCCACCACTTTACTGCATTGATCTAAATCATCCACTGTAAATAAAAAAAAATTATCATGTAAAGCACCTCTTTAAAGAAACTTTACAGAAGATAGAGGAAAAAACTGAACCAAAAACATAAATCAACCACTCACAACTACTGAACATACAACTTCCAAGAAATCTTCATATAATTTTCATCACAGGAATGAAACATGTAAAAAGATGGAAAAGGCTAAAGGGTTACATGAAATTCTTTGCACCACTGAAAAGGGAATCAGATTATTCTTACACACCTTTTTCATTATTGTCAGGATATGGTGAAGGGCAACGCTCCTCTGGACCCCAGTCATGAGCTACAGTCCATGTATTCTGAACAATCACAGGATCCTCTGTAATTTTATCACCTTGAAGTCGGACATTGTAGTGGAGGATTATAGGAGGATCTTGTTCACCAGGCAGCGCTGTTCCGACCAACTCAAACATGAAATTTCCTAGAATTCCTTGAGGAGTGCCAATCATAGTCAGGGAAGAACCATAAACCAGTCCACAAGGAATCCTTAATCTAAAATCACTAAGAGAAAATTCCGTTGCATTCATTTTTATCAAGGAATAGGGACACTGTTTTACTTTTGCCCTGTTGCTTTTAGTTCCATTTCGAGACCAAAGCACTTTTTCATCCTGATAGGAAGCCATGAGACCTTCCCATGCTGTGACAGCTTCCTTGGCAGCCTCAACTGCTTGAGGTAGGCCTTCAGAATAATTAACTAACTCCAACATTAGTTTCCAGGTTTGCAAAGGCTGCTGTTCTTCATCAGAAAGATTCAATGGGATAGAAAGATAGGCCATTAAGGAACCTGTTGAAAGTACTTTCGACTCATTCTTTGAATTTTGAACACCAAGATCATCTCCTGATGTTACCCAATGAGGTTGTTTGGAATCACCACGAGATAAAGTACTATAAAGTGAAATCTCTGCTAATGGATTTTCCACTATGCCATATCTCAGAAGAAGTAATGTGAACAATATCACAATAATGAGACCTCCAGACCACCTCTTCATGTTTCATGGAAAGTGATGTTAACCAGAACTTCTCGATATTACTTCAACTGAAATTCATGTGCAGAGCTTTCAAAAATTTAGAGAAGCCAATATCTAGGCATCTGGATCACTGATGTTCTTACCAAGCATGTCAATGAAGAACTAATAAATCTGAATCTGTCATAGCATAGAAAAAACAGTACCCTCTATGGATGATCAAAGCTCATGAGTTGTTGCCACAGCAATTTAAGCCTGCAATCATTGTAATTATCAGCTTAAGTCAGATTACTCTCCAAAACAAGCAAAAGCCTCAAGCTTAAAGTAGACGTTATGTTAGTCAGATATATCAACAATAAGTGTTTGATCTAACAAAAGCTAAGAAGAGAGAGCCATAACACTACAACTTGCTCAGCTAATGAAAGATCTGGAAACAAATGATTGCAAATTTGGAGCCTTGGAGGACGAAAGCAACCCAGGAACTACTATCACAATCTGAAGGCATCATTGATTAATCGTATCCTGAGAATGCTCCTATGCCATTATGCATTTTTAACACCAAAAGTCATACATTCAACTGCAATAAGAGAGCAATTGGTTCAATGCCATCTAGATATTCATATTATCTAGATCGCTATGATATCTTTAAATTATTATTTGTTTAGTTCAATGCTGTTATATTAAAAGATAATAAAAAATCAATTCACTAGTACCTCTCTCCATTACAACTAAAGTGAAATGTAGATGTCACTCAATTTTGAGTGACATCTAAAGGTCATTTTAGAGTGACAATTTTATAATTTTTTATAATATAATCTAAATATGTCATCAAATTAAATAATCAATTTCCCCAAACAACATGACAGAAAACATTGAACCAGATCCCCTTCCAAAAGAATGATGTTGTCAACCCATCTACACAATTTTCAAAAAATAAGTATTCAAGTATGCCCGACCATTATAGAATGAATTCTAAATGTATTACTTAAACATAGATTAAAAAAAAATATCTGCACCCGAAGAAATTGAAGCAGATCAGCCTACAAAAAGGCATCACTGGTAGCATATACATGTGAATGGTTCCGAATGAATTCTAATCTTGTTGATTACACGGAAGTACCAAAAAATAAAAGAAAGTAAACAAATCACCGCAAGAAATAATGATACCCATACAAATTTGAGAAGATAATAGATGAAAAAATAACATTGAAACCCGTAGTTCCTAATATCTTCAACTCACTTAGCTAATTTCACTTTCATGGTAAGCAATTCATAGCTCAAGCAAATGATCAAAAAATGATCAAAATCCAGGCCAAAGCCGTAGATAAAAGAAAGGACAAGGAACATCTCCACACGCCATATCCATCAGCATGCACTTGCTTAAAACTCTTGCATATTTCATCCGCTGCCAGCAAGTCAAACCTAGCTAGATAGAAGTAAGAACCCCACACTCAAGCAGATGAAACCCAGTTCCCCTGGCCCCAAGATTTGTCAACATAAACCCTAGCACATGATTTTTCGTATTAAGACTAGAGATCGCAGGAAGTAACCCTCAGATATAAACCAATATTCCAAGTATAATATCCTCCTCAGTTTCCCGCGACTTAAAAAGCCCAAAAAAAAAAAAGAACAAATCCATGGAGTAAAGGGAAGCGTCACAAACTTGAAGCTGGAAGTTAAAAGCACGATTTGTTTGAGCAGATTTCAGAAGTAGCCAAATTTATGATGGCATCTCATTAGCGCAAGCGGGAAGAAGCAAAAAAAAAAAAAAAAAAAAGAAATGCCGGACAAAATCTACCTCAAAATGCCGCCATAGAGAAACCACGAAGCATCGAGAAACGAAACCACGCCATCTCAGATCGGCACTGCTCATCTCACGCGCTTCAGCAGGGGGCACAACGAGCTAGCGAACGAAACGAGAAAGCGAGAGCAAGAGAGAGGGACAGAGAAGAAGAAGAAGAAGAAGAAGAAGAAGAAGGTGAAAAAAAAATCCTTTGATTATTGTCCAAAAGGGAGAGAGCTCAGAGAGAGGGACCTTCGACTCTACGCCATAGCGGCAGGAGACGATGAATTTATTTATTTAAAGTGAGCACGGTTAATTCAGTCTCATCAATTGCAAATTTGCAACTGCTCGTAAGTCTAACGGCGGCAGTAAATAACATACGGTCGTCCATCTGCCATCCCCAACCGTCCAATTCCCGAATCTTGATGCACTTCAAGCGCTGATAATCGCTGCCTTTCTACAATGCAGATTTGCAGGTACCAAATCTGGTCCAACTTAAGAAGATTGACCCGTTGACTCCTGCAATTTCAATAAATTTGAATTTCCTTTCTTACTATAAATTCATAATTATTATGATTTAATCTTTAATCTTTAAAAATTTATTAAAATTTTTCTACAATTTATCTAATATTATAAAAAAAATTTGATAATTTTTTCATTTTATTCTTAATATTTTTTTAAATTTTCAAATTTTCTGTAATTGCCTTCCTTGTTTGCTCCACCTTGTTATTATCGCGTTGCCACCGTCGTCTCCTCGATCTTATAAGAGGGAGAAAGAGAACGAGGGCGTGAATAAAAATAGAATTTTTAAAATTTTTAAATAAAAAATTATATAAATACTAATGAAAATTAAATTAAATTTACTATACAATAATCATAATTTACAGTGACTCTTGTTATTTAAAAAAATTAAAGTAAGAATTTATTTAATAAATTTTTAAAAATTATTAAGCCAACATTAATTATAAATTAATTATAGAAATTTTTTAATAATTAATCTTAAACAATAATGATAATAATAATTTTGAATTTTTCACTTATTTTTCGTTATTTTCTCGGCCGCATGGCCCTCATCGGTCAATACCTGTCTCGTGTTATTACACATTTACCCTCAAAAAATAATTTAATCAACTAAATTATTATTATTATTATTGATGCAAAAATAAATTATTTTTGGTGCCCAATGCCATGTAAGAGCAGGTGAATGTCATTACCGTCCTATTTTTTTTTAAAAAAAAAGGCAGAAATAAATTAAAAAATTGTAGTCTAAATAAATAAATAATAAATACAAATAAGAACATGATAGCTAATAATTTTTATTTACACATGTTATTTTTTAATATATTATTTATATGTATCACCCCTCTTCCTGTGCCTATTATTTTATTAAGTACATTTTTATTATATTATTTGTACTTAATTTTTTTTTGCTTATGTTTATCATTTCATTTCTTATACTGCCTATGCCTAGCTTTTATCCACCAAGTTTTTACTTATTTTTACTATTTTTTATTTATATATATAAATTAGAAGAAATAATTTTATTCTGCCCTACATATAATATATTAGGTTTGACCACTGAAAGATGGTCAATACCAGTCCCTCAAGATTTTCCTCCCATACATAAACCAGTAGAAGCTTATTTATTTATAAAATTTAATTTTAATAAATTTTAAATAAAAATATTTTTTATTAAAAGTTATAAATAATATGCAATAAAGATAGTTATTAGTTTGTAATATCTCGTGATCCAAATATAGAGGTCACTCATCCTAGTGTTATATTAGCTCAAATACGTTTAACTACGGAGTTTTTCATTATTAAATGTGTGAGATATAACCCAGTGGGCGTCACAATAGGCAAAAGAATTTGTCTCAGTGATTCCTTCCTCTTAAGATATAACCCAGTGGGCGTCACAATATTAGAATATGTGAGGAATGTAATACAAATTAGTTATTATTTTAGTTTGTGTGTAGAATATGAAATAAATTTATTTTTTTGAATTATGTATTTGATGTAAAATATAATTAATTTTTAATAATATTATATTTTATGTGTAATATGACATACCAAATTAAAATTAATCTGTTTAATTTTAAATTAGCTAAATTAATAGTTAGATATTTGCGATGTTTTTTTTTCTAGTCTCATATAAACTAATTATATATCGTAAATTTTTTAAAAAAATAATAATAAATTCTAGTGAGTCATTCTCATTAACCAGCTCCCGGGGTGAGTGACCACCAAATGGTTTGGTGTCATGAGAATGACCTGAGGAAAAAAAAATATTTTTTTTTTATTTTGAATCAAATTTACATCAATTGTATTAAATAAAGTGTATTGAGTTGATTTCAATTATATTTCAATCAAATTATTAAATTTAATATTGTTACCAAAAATACATTTTAATATTGTACTCTCACTATTTCATATGGTGCATAATCTTGTAAAATGTAAATAATAAATAAATAAGCGTAAAAAATTAAAAAAAAAATCTAAAATACATTTTTTTATATATAAATGAGAAGATTAAATAGGTTTTCAGTGAGATTAATTTATTTTGTAAATAGATCTTAAAATTAGCTAATCAATAATTTAATAAGCAGGTAAGTATTTATTAATTTAATTGAGCACTAGCACAATAGATAATCTCTTTATGTAGCACATTATATTGAATAATGATAATAACAGATATCAACGATAAGATACATATGATATTTAAATAGAACTCGTTATCTTAAATTTAATTATAACTTAAAATATTAGTTGGGCAGATAAAATATAATTCAAAACAAAAAAAAACTCAATAATAATTTTTTATTTTCAACTATCCAATAATGCATTTATGAATCTAAAATTCTAAGATATAACTTAACTAGTTATATGATATAAGTTTTCGTTCCAAAATATTAATTCAAAATATGACATTTAATTTATATATCAGAGATCAACACTGACCCAATCTAATAATAAGCTAATTCAATTTTTCTTTGATAAAAATTTATATTTTTTATTGAATCTTATAATAATAATAATTGTTTAAAAAACATGTCAATTTTTTTTTAACATCAAGTATTCTTCTAAATTTAGTAGCATAAAATTTTATTTGAATACTAATTTTTTTATTTAAAAAAATTTAAAGTTAAATATTTTTTTATTTGTAATTTTATTTTAGAGTTTAAATATTTAGTTTCTTTTTATCTTAAATTCATTTCCATCGGCTATTAATATTTTTACCATAAATAAATATATTTTTTATAGTACTGATTTAAAAATATATATCAAATATATTAGGTGGTCTTGCATTTGATATTGATAAGGAAATATTAAAATTTTAATAATGGTGCATAAATTTAAAGAAAATTAATTGAAAAAAAAAATACAATTTTTTTTTTCAACTTAAACCAAAATAACTAAATTTCACATATTCATTTGGGTTCGTTAATGAAACCTAGATTAATATTAATTAAGTTAGGCTCAAGTAAGTGAGTCGACCTAATTAACATGATTATATGAATAGGATATATATATATATATATACCTAATTTTGTGTCAAAAAAAATAGTATACCTAATTTTCTTAAATAATAAAAAAAATTAAAAGTAAATATCATCTGGTTCTTTGAAGTTGGACGACTATGTCACCCGGATTCATAAAATTGAATTGTTTTATAATTTTTTGAAGTATTCAGTATTTTTCATTATGTCATGCGGGTTCGCATATTATGCACTTTTTAATATTAAAATAAATTTTTTTGATATTAAATTTAATAAAATTTTTTTCTTGTCTAAAAAAACTCGAACCAAATAAGGATTTAATGACAAAATTTTAGTTAGATTTGTGGACTTACACTAAATTGAGGTCTAACTTCATGGGCTTATATGACATTTCCTCACAAATTAACGGGTCGGCAGATTCCGTTCGTGATTAAATATTGATTCTGTTAGCACACGTTATATCTCGAATTAGCCGGCTAGAATTTTTTAGGGCAAATTACATTCAGGTCTCTGAGTTTAACACTTAATAACATACAAGTTCATATTTTTTAAATTTAACAACAGGTCCTAAGTTTTAATAAATTATTAAATGAGTCCTTTTTTATTTTTTATTATTAAATTTTTTTACAATTATCATTTTATCTCTGCCCCTCTCTCTCCTCCCGATCCTGAGCATGCACACAGGCCCCGCCGACTCCCGCCCAACCCTCGCGTGTGCTCAGGATCGGGAGGAGAGAGAGAGGGCCAGTGGTAAAATGATAATTTTAAATTTTTTTAATAATAATAAAAAAGACATATTTGATAATTTATTAAAATTTAGAGACTCCGATATTATAATTTTAAAAATATGAATCTGTACGTTATTAAATGTTAAACTCAGAGATCTAGATGTAATTTGCCTTTTTATATCAGGGAAGGAACCTTCCAAAGCTTGACATATTTTTATATATAAGTTAGACCAAGGCCAAGAAAAAGACAATTTTAACCCTGTGGCACGCATTAAATTTGATATAAATATCTTGGTGAATTCGTCAAAGCAGATATTATAATAACCAAACAACAAACAATGTTAGAAAATACAAAATTACATTAATTTTTGTTTATGAATAAAAAAATGTTCTAAATTGCCTGAAAAGTCAAAACAAAAATGATATTAATTTAAAAATAATAATACTAATAATAAATAAAATTTTTTAATTATTCTATATAAATTCTAATATAAAAAAAATATTTTTACTTCATATGCTCAATAATTTTTAATAAAAATATCAACTTTATTTTATATTTTAGATCAAAATATTTAAATCGAGTATTATATATCTCGGTAAAGGTTAGAAAATACAAAATTACATTATTTTTTGTTTGTGAATAAAAAAAAAAGATAATGTTCTAAATTGCCTGAAAAAGTCAAAGATGGATGAAAGCTTCAGCTTTTCTATAGTCTGTTAATTTTTTTAAAAGAAATGTGAAGGGTCTGAAGGCCAAATGAAACTTAGCCATAAAATGATGAGTAAATTAATGTTAAATATCAATTTAGTCCCTCTAGTTTGGCCAATTTGTATTTTAAGTACCACTACCAACTTTCCAAATTAGCTATTGTTGGATAAGAAATGAAACGATAAATTACGAGAGAACGAGCAGTTTGAAGCGCGCAGAAGTTGCACTACTTTTAATGATTATTTCACCAAGTATGATGTAATCCGACAGAATTCAATATACTCTTCTAGTAACAAGAAAATAATTACTAAAATAAAAAAAAACAGCAATAGATTAAGATAAATTACACCCAGGACCTTATATTTAAGGCTTAATAGCACTGAGATTCAGAATTTTAAAATTATAACATCGAGGTCCTTGAGTTTTAATAAATTGATAGTGGGTCATTTTTTATTTTTTTATCATTAAATTTTTTTAAAATTACCATTATACCCCTCCTGCTCTCTCTCTCTCCTCCCGATCCACGCGCACGCACGTGGCTGTGCGGTGGCCGGACCCGCTCGGCGGCTACGCGGCATGTGTGACCCACCGGCGGCAGGTCGCGCTTGCATGAGGATAGAGAGGCGGCCTCTCTCTCTCCTCCAAATCCCCGAGCATGAGCGAGGCTGCGCATCCAGGCGGCCTCGCGCTTGCACGGGAATCGGGAGGACACAGAGAGAGAGAGGGGAGGGATATAAGTGATTTTAAAAAAATTTAATAATAAAAAATTAAAAAAAGACCCATTTGATAATTTATTAAAACTTACGAACCCCAATATTATAATGTGTATCTGTGCATCATTAAGCCTTAAACTCAAAGACCTGAATGTAATTTACTCATAAATTTATTAGATCTAATCTAGAGAAAGATACTTGGAGAAATAACGAGAAATCAAGAAGCATTGAAGGTTAAAAATAACTACCTACGCTTCAAACGTTAAACTCTTCAAAAATATAACTGTCACATTCATTCAAGATGATCAAAAAGTCGTAACTCCAAGCAAAAAGTTTAAATGATATAAGGGCGTTTGGTTCAATGTTATCACAAAACTTTACACGCCACCCATAGAACTATTCTGTTTGGCAACTGGCTAAAACAAATGGCTTATTTTAATTATGACTAAAATCTTAAATTTATTTTAAAAATACGTTAAAAATTATTTTATATCTTATCCTACACAAATTTTAATATTAAACAATCACTTTATTTAACATGCAACATGATTTTTAATATAACTAACTCACTTTATTTCACATCATACGTATTTTTCTTAAAAAATTTATAAATTTTTTTTAAATCATCTTTTTTTTCCTCCAACCAAACAGAGCCACTAGTGTTCTTTCATACATAGAAAGTTATAAGAAATAATGCTTTTTAATGACTGTGGAATGAAAACTTTTACGATTTTAGAAAATAAAATTTTAAAATTATAAATCGCATGATATTATCTCTAATTTTAAAAACTTCGATGATATTATTTTATTTTTTTTAATTTTTAGCAAAGAGAAAGAATTATATATGTGTGTATGTCTGCAAAATGTCATTCAAATTTGCGCTCGACTCAATAATGGCTCAATTTAACTTGAGTTCAAATTACAACTCGGGTTGAGATACATTTCAACTGGTCGATCGACTCACTCGATATAAACTAGCAGTCACTCAAATTAATGAACATCTAGATATATAGTTAATTTCACAAATACTAGATACTATTAATCATGAAATATATAAATATACGAAGGAGCTAATTTATTTCAAGTTGCCTCTTAAGAGGAATTGAGTTTAAAAATTTTCAAATCATACTATATTTCGAGTTAACTTGAGTCAAAATTATCATTTAAATTTAGGTGAGTTTGAGCTGACACGAATCAAATTGGAGTTAGTATAACTCGCTCAAAATTAACTCAATTAATACCAAGTTTTTTGCAGCCATTCATTTTTACTATCAAACTATTGGCCACCACCTTTTTATGAAGTAATGTTATTGCCATCGATAAATTGAACAAAATGTAAGTCGTGAAATGTGAGCGACTTTCAAGTGAATATCGATATCAAAAAGCTTAGGAAATGTAAAATTTCCCAAAAATCCTAGTGGTTAAGTAAATCAAATAAGTACAATAAATACATTGTATTAATTTTTAGATTACAATAAATACATCAACAATAAGATTGCCTACTAGATATAAAAATAAATTCGCTAACGTAGTTGTCACCAAAGTAATAAATAACGATGAAACACTCATCAACTAAACAAGTAGATCTTATTAAGTGGGCGTTTAATTTATTGTTATTTTGACATTATGTCATCTATATGTTATTTTTTGATTAATGATTCTATAGTTTTATAGAAAGTTATTTATAAATATCATTAAATTAAATAAATATTTTTTTAAAATAATGATATAATACTAAGATAATATTGAGCCAAACACTCCCTAAATTATATTTAGAATGCTAGGTCTGTTTGTTTGTAAAATTTAATTTTAATAAAATCAAAGTTAAACTGAATGAAAATATTTTTTTATTAAAAGTTGTGCGTGATGTAAAATAAAGTTATTTATTATGTTGAGGTATATAAGAGATGTGATATAAGTTAATTATTATTTAAAAGTATGTGTAGAAAATAAAATAAAATTAATTTTTTATTTTAAATTATATTTATGATATGAAATATAATCAATTTTTAATATTAAAATTTATAAATAATGTGATATGTTAGGTTAAAATAAATCGAGTTGATTTTAAATTGGGTAAGCCAACAAGGCCTTAGTGAACATGCTGGCATCACTTTGGGTCTAATGGATTCAAGTCGTATCAGATTAGCTTTAGTCAATCGATAGAAATGGACTCAAATAAGTTAAGCCGAGCTGAAGGAGTTATTTATGAAGAAGCAAGAAATAAGAAGACTTATATGCAATTTCTCCATCGTAGACCTAACAGGCAATCAGGCCTGATTATTTTTTCGTAGACTTAAATTAGGGGTGACAATATATGACTCGATCCATAAATTTGATCCATACCTGACCCACAAATTTTGAGTATGAGTCATAAATTTTGACTCATTTATTAAACGGGTCGGGTTCGGGTTGAGTATAATCCGGTCAGGTAGGGTTCAGGTTGAACATTTATAAAAATATTCTATAAACGGGTCGAGTTGACCGTCAGTCTGACCCATTTATTAATTGAGTTGAGTTAGAGTCATAGATTTTGACTCATTTAATAAATAGGTTGAATTCAAGTTGAGGCTATTTGGGTCGGATCGAATTCGGGTTTAACTCGAACCCGACCCGCCGACCCGTTCTGCCACCCTAGCTAATTCGTGTGGGTCGCCCGCTCGAGTCTGAACTCAGCTCTCCGTCAATTTGGCGTACGTCGCCGGCCCTCGCCCCACGCCGCACGCGCCGCTGCTCCTCCTGCTCTCAAAGCTCCGCTCGCGCTTGGGCTGCGACCACCGTTTGAAACTTGAGTTCATCTTCGGAGAGACTTGAGTTCCGGCACAGCGGGTGCTCGGTTCGTGCAGGAGCGGCAGTGGGCTGCTACTGTTTCATAGATGCTTCAGGTTTGATAGTTTTTAGGGCTTCTAATTCCATGATTTTCCTCTGTTTTCCTTAGATTTTTTATGTAATCCTGATCTCCCTTGGATGCTTGTTCTGAGTTGTTAATTCACTGTTATGATATAGTTTGAATCTTGAAACAAGTTAGCTTTGCTTCCTTCTTGTTATTTCCATGAATGTCTTGAGATCTTAATCTGTGGCTGTTCACTGTTTTGGTTCAAGTGTTTTGGTTATGTCTGTTTCCTGCATTGGATAACTTATCTTGATTTGGAAACAGGATTATTATCTTGCTGATCTTATAGTCTAATTTGAGCCTAATGTTTGGTTGTTGTTGATGGTTTCATAGTTTCTTATCCTTATGTTGAAGATCATCATATTTTCCTATGTTTAAGTGATTTAAGTCTATTGCATTGTAGTTGTTTTCTTTAGACACTTGGTAGATTTCTTATCATACTTGCATAAGTTTATTGGATTTATTTAGAGCAGAACTTAATTCTTAAAATCCTTATGAAATTTTTATGTGAATATGCAAATAAGATTAATTAAGAGAAATTAGTTTAATCTCCTCAGTGTTGTGTCATACCGTGTAATTTCAAACTCATATAATTTGGTCATTTTTAAGTACACAAATTAGTGTATTTTAGGCTTATTTATTAAGCTAGAAACCCATTATTGCATGTACACCTAGGCACACTTATATTTTGGTAGCTTTTGGATCACACTAGTGAGTCAGTGACTCTCCCACCACATTATCTTGATATCAGAGCTAATTGTGTCTAGAGCATATAGGGTCATTCATTTGCCACATCCATCATCATTCTTACTATTATCCCATAGATTTAGCCCCATATGGACAAACATGAAATTTAGTTTCACATAGATAAGTCTCAGGAGAGATGTTGGGTACAACGGCGGAGCCATAACCTTAAATAAAGGGGGTTATTATAAAAATTTAAAATTGTTTAAATTGCAAAAATAAAAATTCAAAATCATTACTAACATAAACTTCAAATATAATGAAATGAGATTACAATTGATGTCAAAGAGTTTTCATATTTTTAAAGCATTGCTAAACTACTCATTATCAACTTTATTGAATATATTTCTCTCAATAAATGTAATCAAACAATCATTCACCCAGAGTCACTCATCTTATTTTGTAGTTGCTTTTTCACAATATTCATCATTGAAAATGCTCTTTCTCCAGTTGCACTGGCAAATAGAAGAGTTAATGTCAATTTTATAAGCAAGTAAACTAATTGATAAATAATATATCTATTTATTTTCACTAATTTTTTACTAAGATTACCAATTCCTTTCAAATGAACAAAGTCATTGTCGTTGTGCAAATCAAATATATAATTGTCCAAATGGATATTGCCGAATGAGGCACCGGCTTGACGGAGAGGGTCGAATGGAGGCGACGGGGTTTGGCAAGAGCCTGGCGGCAGAGGTGACATGGGGCTACAAAGCTAGGTTTTCGGAATTCAGAGAGGGGGTTGACTGCGCGGCTAAAGAGGAGTTGTAGGAGTGCAATAATTACGTATTATATAAATTTAATAATTAATTTATTAAAAATATTATTATGTTATAAAACTGCCTAATAACTTTGGGGGTGAATATCTATGTGAATTTGCTCCTGGGTATGTATGGGGATGTATCTTTCTCCTGTATATGTATTTTAAAACCATGCAGCCCATGGGCTAAGAGGACAATTATCTACAAGGACAGGCTATTACATTAGAGCTTTCATCTCTAGGAATGTGCATATAAGTTTTACCCCAAGCATTTCAAATGCTCGTGCAACAAAACTTCCCTGTCCTAACTGTGTTATGTCACTATTGAAATGAACAAAGAGAGAAAGATTGTTGAGATTATTTGAATTGCCTCCCCACAAAAGGATTTAAGCAGCTTTGCGTGAGAGAGCATACATCAAATACTTTCTGCTATAGTTCCATTTATTGTCTCTGGCAATCCGTCTGCTAAGGTGCCTTAAGAATAGCCTTCTCAGGTTTTATTCCATGCTCCCTTATATGGTCATGTATTCACCTCCCGTGTCTGATATGATACTCTTTGTTGACGTAGGATGTGGGGGTCCCAGGAAACACCAAAGAGAGAGAGTTCAGGGAGACGGCGGTGCGCAAAGGGGTGAGCCTGTTAATGAAAGCTCAAGGGAGAAATCAATTCAGAGCATCCAGAGAAACACACAGAGATTTAAGGTGGTTCAGGGAGGAAGTCCCCTACGTCCACCGGTCGATCAGCGAAGAAAGTTTCACTAATGGAGAAAAAGTGGCCCTGAAGGCTTTGTACAGTGTTGTTCGGAAGAAAAGAAAAAGAAGAAGGAAGAGAGCTTCCTCAGTTGGGGCTCTGTTACAAAAATGAGAGTCTGAATCCCTGTTGGGGACTGTTTCAGACTTTCAGGGATATTTGTAGCCGTTGGAGTGCGTAACTTCACTCTGATTTTCCGGAGAAAAGGTGATGGACAGGCTCTGGGTCCGTGCCGTTTGTCTGCCACCAGAGAGGCCTGCGGTTGCCCAAAAGAACGATATCTTTTAATATTGGTATTTTTTCTGGGGATCCGTGATGGCTGAAGCATGCGGATCCTTGATTTGTGGGTCTGGAAAAAGGCGCTCTGTACGGGGAGCAGCGCGGTTTAGGTGGAGCTGATTGTGACAAGCGTTGCTCTGTAACCTCGTGCCCGATGTTATCAGGGGTATTCTGGGATATTGGGAAACGAGGTTAGGATGAACCCTCGTGGCCGAGGTTTGACCTTGTCGAAAGTCCTGCAAAGTCAAAGAGATGAGTCAGCAAATCAATCAATCAAGTGGAGGCCAGCCGGGCGCCACGTGTACGGTCAGGATGCAGCGCAGGAACTATGTGTTAACATCAGCCCCCCGTATTGTCAGGGCGCGAATATTGATATGGGTCCTGGAATGCGAACCGTCGCGAGGGTGGACGCGCTGCCCAAGGCCTACAAGGATAAGATGGGGGCGGCGCCTGCCGATTCGTATCCTTTTACCTTCACTCTGAAATTTTCTCCTGCAAGAGAGTTTTTAGAGAAAAAAATGGCGGAAGAAAGAGAATGGATCGCCCTGGCGAGCATTTCCAAGAAGAAGAGAGCAGGCGGGACTCCGGCTGAGGTTCCTCCTCCTCCTCCGAAGATGTTGGTGGAGCCGCCTGAAGAGAGGATGCGGTCGGAGACGCCGGCTCCTGCCGTCGTGGCTCCCGGTGAAGAAGAGGTCCCGGTAGCCAAGGTAGCCGGTGTTTTGGCGCAGGTATTGGAGTCTGTGCAGGGGACGGTGGGCACGGAAGCTGCTGAGGTGGTGGTTTCTGATTCTCCAGTCAAACCGCCCAAAAAATCCCGGGAGCTGAAGGAGGTGACCTTGGTGGGTAATACGACCACTGGAGAGAGATTAGCTCCTGGGAAGATCTTTCTCAAGGATGAAGAGTTTGAGCGACTCCTTCCTAGGTTTGGGGTTGAAGAAGGGGGTGTGAAGAAATCTCTCCTGCTGGCTCGCGATCCCTCCTTCCTTGATGCCCCAGTCTCCTCTTCTGAGAAGAAAAGGAAACCTTTCCTCGTTTCTCTCCCTCCATTAGATCTTCGCGGTGATGAGGAGAAGGAAGGGAAGAACAAGAAGGGTGAGAAGGAGGAAGGCACCAAGGAGAAGAAGGAAGAGTCCCTTCTCATTGCCTCTGTAAGCGCTCCTGGTGTTGAAGGACCAGGAGGTAAGATGGAGGAGGCGACTAAGGAGAAGGTGGAGGGCCTTCCAGCTGCCTCCAGTGCCCTCTCCGGTATTGACGGGGCCTGGGGCGCGCTGGGAGATAGATTATGTGAGATTAGGAGGGAAGAGGAGAAGATCCTGGAGAACACCTCTGAGGTTCTGGAGGTGGTGAAATCTCTGAAGGGTAAGGAAGGAGTAGAATCCCACTACCTTCAGAAGATAAGGGATTTGGAGGGCGCTTTGTCCCAAATTACAAAGTGTTCTCTGAGTGATCAGAACTTGGATCACCGTTAAAATTTGCTATCAAAACCAGCATCATTGGGTTACTATTGTATAGCCAATTAATGTCTTTAACTAAATTGAACATATATATAATTTTTTTAATATATATATATATAAGGTAAATATCATCCAAGTTCCTTATACTAGGAGGTAATATCCAGTAAGTTTGTGATTTTAAAGCTTTTTCAAAATGTTCTCTGAGGTTGACATTAATATTTCAATCAGATCTCTTTTAATTAATTTAAATTTTATTTTTTAAAATAAAATTTATTTTTAAATATAAAATGACAAAAATACCCTTATCTTCTCCTACGTGGGATGGGAGGCGGTTTTAACAGTTTCGGGATGGATCGGTTCACACCTATGCCTTCATCTATGACTTCATCATGCACGTGCGAGCGAACGACTGCATAGGTGGCTGCACAGGGCAATTGAGCAGGGATTCAGGTTATCATCCAGTAGGTCTTCCTTAATCATGGAGAGAATGGTAGAAAACACCTTGAATTTGCTATAGCTTCCTCCTCCTCTGTCTCTCTTTCCCTCTTGAAGTAAGGCTTGCGGGAATGGCAGAAAAATGGGGATGCTTAATGGCCTTTTTTGCACAAAAACTGCCTCATAAATTTGAGCTATTTTGTTTGGATCGACATGAGGAGGCACCCACCTAACAAAACCCAAAGATTCTGTTTGTCAACTACATGATATAAATTGTGATATTTTTTCTATAATCTTTCCGTTTAAAGCAGTAAACATCAAAACTTGTGCTCATGCATGCAGAGTCCTAATTTTGCAGCATAGTTTTGTGTTCGTCATTGGCTTTAAACCGTGGTGCTAAGAAGTTCTTTGTTCTCATGGTGTTGTATTTGTATGTATAAATGTTTATATGTATATTGTATTATATGTCAAATGTATAAATGCACATATTATGTATAATTCTTACCATCTGCATTTCACAGAATTGAAGAGATACATCTGTAAAAGGGAAACAAGCAGTTGATTAGAATGCTGGGAACTCGATCTCACGATGGCACTTCGCGCCCTTTGGAAAGATTGGGCACTCAATGAGCCTGCTGGCTGAGGGGTCGACGCACAGGTAGACCTGGTACAACTGGCTGTTACGAGCTTCATCCACATTACATTCTATCCATGGCGTGAACCCGGTCGCCTCCTTGATCGCATCCTTGATGCTGCTCACCTTATAGAATCCGCCATCAGGTTCGATCCCTGCCACCATTAGTGATCAGGTAGCTTTAATTCTCCAAAGATCAACATGTGCATAACGTGATGATACCTGCACCCTTGAGGATCTGGAGGAGGTTGATCTTGTTCTTGAGCTGGAGAGCTGAGTGGAAGTAGGAATGCTGATCGAGGACGGATTCGGAGCAGGTGCCGTGCTTCTCCCACTCATGCTCCCAGAACTTGTTGCCATCGCTGCTCGGACACGCCAGAGTTGGCCATTCCTCTTGCATGCTGCCTACCAAATCCTCAATCTGCATGCCGAGCAAACAAATTTACCTGTTGACTTGCAAGCTTAAGCTTTGAAGCAAGAGAGGGAAGAAGGGGACCTGGTAGGAATCATAGAGGCTATCCGGATCGCAGCTGGAGGGATAATCGCCGGAGTTATAGTTGGGCCAGAGACCATGGATCCCGAAATCCGCTGCTGGCTTTCCGGTGGTGGGATAACAACAGCTCTTCTTTGTGTCGCAATACGACCCCGGCCACTGCCCCATATCACATCATTCAGCATGCAAAAAGAAGGGAATGATATATAACAGATAACTAGAGAGAAGAAAGGGAGACTAATTGACCTGCTGAACAAAATAGAAGAAATCAAAATCTTGAGCAGAGGGAAGGGAAGAAAAAAAGGATGGAAGGAGGGCGAGGAGGACAATGGGAGGGAGCCCTGATTGAATCTTCATGGCCATGAGCATTCAATGATGTGATTTTCTTCTCTCATTGAAGGACTTCTGCAGCATTATATCTCATACAACAATATTGGCCTGCTCTGCACGCAATAATGAGATTGGAGAGAGAGGTTGTTGGGGAGAATTAATTTCACTGTAAATAGTATTTGAATCTTTCTTATTTGCTTTTACCAAATGAGTCTCTCTACCTTTTTTTTATAATTAAAAAAAAAGCAAATTACACTCAGATCCCTGAGTTTAATGCATAGTTACATATTTTTGAAATTATAATATCGAGGCCTCTGAGTTTTAATAAATTATTAAATGAGTTTTTTTATTTTTTATTATTATTATTTTTTAAAAATTATCATTTTACTCCTCTCCCAATCTCCTTCTCTCTCTAGGGGAGGAGTAAAATGATAATTTTAAAAAAATTTAATAATAAAAAATAAAAAAATCCTATTTGATAATTTATTAAAATTCAGGGCGCTGATATTATAATTTTAAAAACTTAAATCCTGTGTTATTAAGTGTTAAATTCAAGGATTTGAATATAATTTGCCCTTAACAAAATAATTATGCTATCTAATTTTGTTTTTTTGCTACACAAGTCACATTTATCACTAATAATAAAATACTCATTAACATTTTTATTCAAATTGGTAGATTAGTTTGTTTAATTTGAAATTTTGATGAACTTATACGCATATACGATAAAATAGAAGGTATCAAAATGCTATTTACCTTTAATTTTAGAAAGTTTCCTGCTAAAAGCAAGTTGATCATTTATTTATATATATATATATAGTAACTTGTAAATATATATTTGTATATTTGCAAATATTCTTGTGATATGCTTGCATAAAAAAAAAACATTTTTGATTTTTTAATGTTTTTTGGTTCATATATTCAACTGATGAACATGTTCTGCGTTTGGTACACAACGTGGGTTCACATTACCCATTTAAATTATTTGCCGTGTACGTTTTAATCTGCCTCAAATGCAGCAAGCATGCTTGTTGAGAAGGCAAAATAGGTCGGCGAGTCGGGTGCTGGTCAAACCCAAATCAGACCTGACCCGAATAGCCTTAACTCGAACTTAATTATTTGTTAAATGGATCAAAATTCATAACCTAAATCCGACCTGATTGATAAATGGGTTGGATTAGAGGGTTGATCCGACCTATTTATTGATATTTTTTTAATAAATGCTCAACTCAAACTCTAGTTGATCTGATTATGCCCAACCTGAATCTGACTCTTTTAATAAACGAGTCAAAATTCATAACTCATATTCAAAATTTGTGGGTCGGGTTCGGATTCGATTCACTGGTCAGGTCATATTTTGCCACCCCTAAATTGAGTACTAAACAAAGAGTTTAAAAATCATATTTCTTTTTTTTTTGGAAAAATCGCATATTTCCAACCACACTCAAAAGTAACACAAAAAAATTGTAGTCCGATAGATGAACAATAACTGCATATTTAAATTTTATAATTTTTGTAATCGTATTTGTAGAATAAAAAAATGTGTTACAAATAAATATTCTAATTAAGTAATCCCATGCTCACAAAATAGAAATTATAAAATTTAAATGAAAAATAAGATTTTTTTTTACGAGCATCATCCCCTATTTTAAATATTTAGGTGTAAATTTATACGTAGAACCCTCGTGCTAACTTCTATTTTCCATATATTATTTCAACCAAATTAGAGTTAATATTATAACTAATATTACTTCTAGTCCTTCATTTAAGTGTTAGATTATCCTTAAATGAAATTCATCATTTATATTTTTAATTTCTATTTTTTTTAAATCTCTTTTATATTAATTTTTTGTCTATTTTTATGATTTTTATTTTTTTCATAATTTTATTATTGTGAATCTTCTTGAAACAGATAATATGTAGTCTTAGTTACATGTATAAATCCTAGTTAGATTCAAAAAATTCATATTCAAAATAAGAGTGTCATATGTATAAAAAACTTCTTTGAGAATAACATACGTAAATTTTTCAATTTAAATATGCAGTTATACGCGAGTATTTAGTGACTTCTCTAATGTGGACTTTCTTAGGTGATTGATTGCATGTCGCCCGTAAGTGAAATATATATTTATATTTGTATTTTGAAAATTTTTCATATATTTTTCAAAGATTATTATACTGTAAATTAGTTGAAATATTATTTTTTTTGATAAATGTTGAGTTTTTTTTTTTTTTTTGATAAAGTTGAGATATAATATTATTCCAATAGAAAATGTCCTCTCACATGATAGCACATGGTTGATTTATATGCTGTCACATTTTCTCAATTTCTATCATTTCAATTCACTCCATTTCTTTAACTCTCATTATTGTCATACAAAATAATGCAAGCTTTTGATTGCATCTCAAGTTATTGACAGACACAAAGATCGACTCATTCTAGAGTTTAATTTATTTATTTGAGTCGAGTATATATATATTTTTATTTATTTTAGTTGCTAGCATTGCAGTTTATTACTTTGAAATTATTGTGGTTCAATAGTTTTATTTTGATAAAATGAAGTATGAATTTCATGAAAATTATTTAAATATAATATCATATATCTGTCGGGTCCTAGTAATTACTTCTATTACCATACAATTAAGTCAACATAGAATTTGATATATAATTTGTATTTTTTTTTCAGAATATTTATATGTATAACACTTCATATCACCATATTTACATATCAAATATTTCTTTTTAAAAATTACAAGCCACACACCTAAAAATTATACTCCACATACTTTTTCTAAAGCTGCAGTATCATTTTTTAAAAATGAGTGTGATACACGTAAATATGATAATATGAACTATTATGTACATAATTATCTGATTTTTTTCTTGCTTTTTGTTTTAATTAATTCAAAATTTAAACATGGTAGTTAATTTCTGTAGTTATTTGATGGGTTTTTTTTCTTTGAATATAAGTTCTTTGAATTTTCACTGAGCTCTATAAATCTCATTGAGATATTTTCACGAAACTTCTATGATTATGCAAGTTTTTATAATTAAATTTAATTTAATTTAATCTCCTTAATGTGGTATCATGTAGCTTAGCTTCATACTATTTGAGCCTTTACCTTGGCCAAGTTTCTTGAGTTGAAATTGCTCGAGTAAAACCCAACTTAGCTCGTAATTTACTTTGAAAACCTGGAGGTCACTCATAGGTCACCCCAAGCTGCATCACTAACCTTCAAACTTCGAAGAAGGCCTCTATGTCATCAGCATAGAAAACAATTACTGTCATTAAAACAAAAGCTTGACATTGGTCAGGCGTTCGAATCCAATAAATTTTCTGTTGAACCTCTTAATTTTGATGAATACAATTAATTTAGCATTATGGACTAATCATCTTACTAAGTGTACTTTCAGGTCATTTATATTATGATTAAGGTGAAAGTTCAAATTCAAGTTCAAGAAAAGAAGTTTATTACTTGGTTCTTTTTCATTTTCTTTTCTAGGACTTAATTGTAAGCATGCATGTTTTTGCCAAGGATTTAACTTGTATCTAAGGTCTATCAAGTTTTTGTTAATTCTTGCTGAAAAATTCATCTCCTTGAGCTGCAGGAAAAACCGGTCGATTTTCTAAATCGACCGGATCTCTCTGGACTGGCCCAAACTCAGCTGCAAAGCTGACCGTTTGGCCTTCCAAATTCCCAAAAAATTGAGAATATCTTATTTTCATTATCTTGTTCCTTGCAGCCCACTTTAAAAATATTTTTCATCCCTTAAAAAATATTTCTTTACTCTTTGTTCATTATTAAAATGAAAAATATTTGCACTTCCCTTTGCACTTGTTTATTTCAGCTGTCCTTAAATATCATGCTAAATATTTTGTCCACCTAAACTTGTTAAATCTATTTTAATCTATCCCAGGTGGCACCTTCTCATTGTTTTAACTCTTGGGTGAAAACTTGGGTGTTTTTAGCCACTTTTTTAATTTATTCCTTTTGCTAAAAACAAAACCCTTTAGCATGCTTGTTTATGGGAAAGGGACAAACCTTTATTCTATGTTTATTCTTCAGTCTTCTTTCCCAGGTTTAATCTTTTATATTTTCCTTGTTTCAAGCTTGGTTGAACTTAATCATTATCCTTAAGTTTTAAAATCTGCTTAACCCCTTTCTGCCTCCAACGGTCCAAAGGACATTTCATCATCCAGAAATGTCTGAAATGCCCTCTGCTTGCTGTTTTCCCATTGGACCACTTGTATGATATGTCAAAATGCTTGTCTACAATTGGATAACTCAATCAAAGGGCAAATGTATCCTGCTTCTTGCTTACCACCTGCTGTAAGTAAATAAAAGCATTCAATTTCCTGCTGTTCTGTCATCTTCTTCCTGCCCGAAAATTTTCCAGCTCTCCTTCAAGCTTCTACTTGCAAACTAGCCTTCTCAAGGAGAAACAAAAGAAGAAAGAGTGCTGCGTTTTTCACTGTTCTGAAAGCCAAGACCAGTAATTCTTATTGTTAACATTTCTTCTTGGTTTTTCGG
>KZ452018.1:144074-174831 GCA_002786265.1 Apostasia shenzhenica
CACAAAATATTAATCTTTCTATGAATCATAATATCCACCAACTCCATTAGCTTGCCCGTCAAGCTGCCTATATTCCAAGTTCCTAATCTAATCCTACTGACTTGAGTTCTACTATGATGGACTAGCTTCTTTACCCGCATCCGTCCATGATGTGGGGACCCTTGCTCATTTTTCACTACACCTGGGCGCCGATGCAGCGACCCTTGCCCATTTTTCACTGTATTTAGGAAATATAGCGCGTCGCTTCCAGGGAACGCCCTAGCTTTAATGCAATTTTCTAAAGGATTCATGTCATGATTGATTCGACAAGTTTTACGCTGGCTGTCGACTGCCTAACGCAACCCTCCGCGTTTCTCATCCGGGACTTGGGACCCGACAATGGCGCGTTGTGCTTTAAATTATTTAAATACTAAAAAATAAACTATAAATTTTAGACTCTAATATTTTCGTATAATGAAAGCCATTATTATATACTTGTAAATTATATAAAATAAGATACGATTAATAAAAATACATTAGTAATTTATTTAATAATATTTTTAAAAAAAATCATATAAAATATATGATTTTGTTAGATTTTGATGTCTGCTATGTAATTATAAATAAATTATAAAATTTTATCAAAATTTATAGTAATTTTTTTTTTTGAAAAAGAAAAGTATTTTCATGTGTTCATTAATGGATTCCACATGGAGATTCCCTCCCCAGTGCGAAAATTATGTGTGGAATTGTTCTTATTTCGCATGGGATAAAAACAAAATAATTTATTTTCTAAAAAAATAAAAGTTTAACTATGATCCAGAAAAAAAACGTTTAATTTACCGAAAACCTCATTTTTCCAAACATGTTTTTTTTATTAATCATTTTCCCCAAAAAATTGAATCATCTGAGATATTATGTCGGCTGAAAATTGTTTTCAATAATTTTTTTTTAAATTCATTTTTTAGCGGCTTCGTTAACCGCGAGAATTACAAATATCAATTTTTAAAAATAACTTTTATTCATTTAATTTTAAAAATTATATGTATATATATATATATATATATATAAATATAATATTATACTTTAAATATATAATTATAAATAACACCCTCTTTCATTATATTAAAAAAATCTTGCTTTTATTTTGTTAAAAGAGAAAAAAAATATAACCATTTATTAATACGAAGAGATGATATTTGTAATTTTGTTTTTAATTTCTGATGCAGATCATAATTACACATTGAAATTATGGAGTTGTGACAGTTAAATATCTAACTTTGAAAACTAAATAAGTAAAAAGTTTTTCTTTTAAAAATGATGTATGTAATTCTTCCTATTTTTAACATATTAATTAATTTTACCCGTATTTTTTGAATTTCCTCACATAAATTATGACGACTCGAATTCTATTTCAACAAATTTATTATTTATCAACTCATGTTGTGATGACTCGGGATCACAAAAGGTGGGGAGTGATCACCGGAATGATATTCATATGAGTAAATTAGAATCATCTGGAGAAGAAGCAGCTCTTAACAGACTTCTAGGTCAAACAATAGAAGTGTTTTTTGAGAAAAAATAATAAAGCTAATGATGAAAGCTGGAAAGTACTCAAGTTACACAGTTCTCTAAAACTAAAGCGAACTGATATATTTAAATTATGAGACGTTATACATATTAATTTAATAAGAATTTTATATCTATTTTGGCTTCTCAATCTCTTTTTCTTTTTTGTTTTTCTTATGTATCATCTTATTATCTTTCTTCACTCCATCAATACATCTAAATCGACACATGTAATATTTTATCTTCATTTTTTGTCATTTATCATCACAAATATAAAAAAATTATTAGGTTCAGTTGATGGAATAACTCGACTAGCCAATGAGTGAACATTATATATATTAGCACCAAATGAAGCTGATATAGCAACTTTCTATTGGCAGGCTGAACCTAACTCAAAAACTACTCGACAAATATAAGCATTCTTTTTCAATTCTTACACAATCATAGCGAGAATTTAAGATTAATAAGATAATCATGTTTGAGTCTAAAATAAATTATTCAAAAATTACAAATCTGTATTCAATTTTTTTTTGTCTTTGAAACTTGTGAGTTATCTGTTCATAAGTTTTGCGACACCAAAGGATCAAAAGAATTAATGAATTTTGTTACTCTTAATATTATTATTATTATTCAATAAATTAATTAATTAGCTAGGTTCAACATTTTAAATTAAAAACTATCTAAGACTTATATAAAGGGTGCACAATATCTAAAAATTAATGTTATTTATATATAAATACCATACAGATATTTTATCATTTTTAAATTATTATTTATTTAATTTAAAGTTATTATGCTAAACAATAATAATAAAATATTAATTCAATCTCAATTCTCTTTATCATTATAATTTTTTATAATTATTGTCTAAATACATTATTAATGAGACTTTTAGTTTATATTGTAATTTATTTTATATTATTTAGAGAAATTAATTATAAATATGCTTAATATATTAACACGCACATTATATATAAAAAATATAGAATTAGTATTCTAAATATAGAATTAGTATTCTAAAATAATATTTAAATATCATTTAAAATTGAGTGAAATTTAATAACGAAAGAAAATAAAATACTTGAATTAATTATTATTATTATTTTTTAAGATAATGATTAAACTAAATAAATAATAATTTTAAGATAACACTAATAGAACAGTTTGATAGTATTAAACTAAATGTTTCGCTAATATTGTCAAATATTTATCGATTTTTCATAAATTTATACAGGTACAACGTGAAATTCACGAACTTTTAGTTTCTCAGATTAATATTTTATTTTATTTTATTTCGTTTGGTTTAATTTCTTTTCATTACCACTCGGTGCGTGTTTAATAAGTATATATTTTTTATTTCAAATTAAAAAAAAATTATTGATATTTCAGATATGAAAATCATCATGTTTTGAATCTGAATCACACGTGTTTAATATTACTATAATTTTTTTAATACAGAATTTTAGATGATGAATTAATATAAAAGTTATACATTTAAATTCGTAAGTAATAAATTTTTCAAAAAAAAAATCATAACCAATAACTTTTTTTAAAAAATTTATTAAACTGCAAAAATAAAATAAATTTTTAAATAATTAAATAATAAGTATCATGCAATAACGTTAATAATTTCCAGTAGCATTTTTTTTCTGAAAATAATTTAGAAAAAATTAATTAGGAAGTTCGACAAAAGAGCGCAGGAATACAATACCATATCATGAAGTTCGACCAAAGTCAATCATCAATTGAGTGCATGGTGACCGAATCTTTATTCGAAGAAATATTTTTAAAGAACACTCATCGATAAAGATGCAGTCAATTTTTACAGTTTTTTATATCGAATTTTTCATCACATTTTCTCTTTGTGAATTATGCTTGTTTAAGATTTTTTTTTAAAAACAGGTACGATAAATTAATTAATAAATTAATATTATTTAAAAAATTAATAAATAGAGCATATTTTTAATATCATCGTCATTTTTTGTTAAACATGAGAAATCGCCGAACGACGGGCGACTTCTGAGACACAGAAGTCGCCCTTAACTCAGGTGAATTCTGTATCAATGAAGTAGCCTCTAGAAACGAGCAACTTATATGTCACAAAAGTCGCTCATTCTCCAGGCGACTTCAATATTTTTTTTTAAAGAATTAAATGTTATTTTAATAACTTTTAACTATGAATATGCCTGAACGACAGGCGACTTCATTATAACAGAAGTCGCTCGATGCTCGTGCAACTTCTATTTAATGAAAAATGATTAATAGTGTTAGAAATATGCTCCGTTTATTAATATGTGTGTGTTAGAGTTTTGAGACCTAAATTCTGTATAGTTTAACTCGAAGAGCTAACGGTATGATAATCTAAAGAAAAAAATAATGTGAAAAATTAAAATTCGAGATTAAGTAGTGGAAGCGGAGGGATCAAACCGACAGGCCTGAATTATTTTATTTTGACTCGATTTTAATTCTAGGGTTTCTATCTATTTTGCTCTATTTTGCTAGGATAGTAGTATTATGAATAACTTACAGTCATCGCTCCTCCTATGCATATTTTTACTTTAATTTAGTGATCTCCTTCTCTGCCCATTATTCTTTTTCTAGTTTTAGAAATTTTCACTTAAATTTATTTGTTCTTACATTTATATTTCTCATTATTTATCATTTTATTATATCAAATTCTATTTGACTTATTTAATCATCTCTCTTTATATAGTGATGTACTGCAAAAAAACATTATTTACCAGCAAGATCATTGATTTAAACTTGAACCTTACTTAAAACTTGTTTAGCTTTTGCTTAATTTGTGCCCAATTAGATTTTCTCATTACTTCAAGCTTGTTCGTTCGAAATGAAAAATTTGACACGACATTTGTGAAATATAATATTTATGTGTTATACTGTATATATGACGAGTAATATTTTTTCAATAACATAAACTATATATATATATTAGTTATTTAAGACTCAAAAACATTATTATGAATAATAATTATAATACTTGAAATGAAGTTTTGTTTAGGAAAGAACAGACTCGATGTTCAAATAATTGATACTCAGCTCGGCACAAACTAAAGCTAACTTGAATTCGAAAACTTAAAACTTAAGATTAGATCAAATTTGCTCAAATTCCGACACTTCTATATTCATAAATCAAAGTAAATGGAGCTTCACCTAGGCTAAATTTTTAAAACCTTATGATTTCTTCATAAGATACGTGACACATCGTCAAATTTTTAAAATCTCATGATTTCCACATCATTAATTCGTTTGAAATTACAAGATGTCATGCTTTTGTAAATAAGAAAACCAGACAGAATCAAGTGTAAGTCGCGTACGGGTGACAACTTACACTCGTGGGTTAATAGCAATTGGGTTTTTCTTGTTTAAGCTAATTGATAGTAATAATGAGAACCAATAATACTTGAGATTTTTTGAAAATAATTTAAAATAATATGTAAATAGATTAGAACTAATAATTGATTATTTTTATAATTAATAGACTAATTTATTAATTTAAAAAGCACATTAATATTTTAAATGAATATAGTATCTAATTTAATTTAGTGATTAGAGAAAAATATTTTTTTATTTGATAGTTTTGTTAATACTGAATTATTTATTTATATGTTATTATTATTATTATTATTATTATTATTTCCTTATGGTAGACTGGATAACGTTGTGGAATTTTGTAGCCGGTCTTGCGTCATGGGCATAAGACAAAGGTTGGCAGAGATGAAGAACATTAGCATGCGTTTACAACATGTCCATGTGCAGCTTCAGCAGGCCATTTGGCTTCTTCCATGTGATGAATGAGCTTTTTATATATGAATATCTACCCGCCGAAGGGAAAATTATTACACTCGAACAGTCTGACACGTAGATTTTGCGGCAGCTATTTGGCATGTGATACTTGCGTGCAGGTCCCACCATTATGGTTCAGCATATGTAGTAATTTTTATCACATATGTATCATAAAATATCTCACACGTAGTAATTTTGCTCACATATGTATCATAATATATATATCTTATACGTAGTAATTTTTATCACATATGTATCATAAAATATCTTATATGTAGCAATTTATGATACATATGTGATAAAAATTATTACGTAAGATATATTATAATACATATGTGATAAAAATTATTAAGTATGAGATATATTATGATATATATATATATATGATAAAATCTATTACGTATAAGATATTTTATAATATATATATGTGATAAAAATTATTATCGAGCGGCACGCCGGGCTGCAAAATTTACTTATTTAGGCAGTTGGACTGCAATAAGTTCTCCGAACGAAGACCTTCATTCCACTGCCTTTGCTCTTCCTCATCGCCCCTCGCACCTTCCGGATCTATTAATGGCAGCCAACTTTCCTCCATCAACTCCATCCCCAGCTCCCCCGAGCTCATTTCTAGATGAAGAAAGCGGCATCTCAGTTAGAGCTTCCCTCCTACACAACCAACGCCAAAGGGGAGCTACATTCGGAAGAACTTGCTTCAACGCCACCAACGCCATCTCCGGTCTCTCTCTCTCTCTCTCTCTCTCTCTGAGTGTGCGTGTGGTATAATTTACTGTTTTATTGACTTGGGATTGTCAGATCTCCATGTTTTTTCAGTTCAAGTTCAACTATTGTTGTACTGTAGTTCAGCTGAGCAGTCGCTGCTCAGAATTAAAGTTAGCTGCAAATGAAGTGTTTGATTAATTTCCCTTTCCAGATGGTTTTGGTTTCTATTGTCTTCTGTTCACCCAAAGTTGTACTGTGTTAATGAAAGAAGAAACTCATGTTATCTTATGTCATCTTCTTTGGCTCAAAAATTTATTTTGCAGGAATTGGGGTTCTCTCCATACCTTATGCACTTCAAGAAGGAGGATGGATGAGCCTTGCTCTCTTCTTTGTGGTTGCTATAGTTTGCTTCTACACAGGGCTGCTGATCCAGCGCTGCATGGATGCTCACCCTCACATAAGAAGCTACCCAGATATTGGAGAGTTCTCTTTTGGCTACAATGGAAGATTGATTGTTTCCATCTTCATGTACATAGAGCTCTATCTCATTGGAGTCAGCTTCCTGATTCTGGAAGGTGATAACTTGGATAAGCTGTTCCCAAACACAGAGTTTGATTTATTTTCATTGACAATCAGAGGGAAGCAGCTCTTTCTTTTGATTTCTGCTCTGATTGTTCTGCCAACCACTTGGCTGAGAAACCTGGATGTTCTTGCTTATATTTCTGCTGGAGGAGTCGTGGCATCGATGGTTTTGCTGGGATCTTTGATTTGGATTGGAGTTACTGAAACTGGGTTTCAGAAGAGGGGAAGATTGCTCAACTGGAGTGGGTTGTCTACAGCTCTGGGTTTGTTCTTTGTGTGTTTCACTAGTCATGCAGTTTTTCCTACCATTCATGCTTCAATGAGAGATAAAACCAAGTTTTCCAGGGTAATGAACCTTCAAACTTTCATGCAAGTTTTTCTAACATGCAAAGTTGCCTTTCACTTATGATCAAGCTTTCATGTTTCAGTCTCATTTATATATATTGTTTTACTTCTAAATTCCAAGGAGTCATAATAGACATTTATGTAGTTCAGGGAAAATTTTTTATGAGAATATTTTCTATCCATCTATGCTCTAAAAGAGTGAGCCTTGAATAGTTCAATGGCAAAACATTTATCAGATTAATATTGTTAGAGAAGTTGCCTTGGTGAGTTAAAGTTGGTCCCAATATACAATTGATGAACAAATATTAATTTAAAAACCTAAAACAACGAGTAAAGACATTTATATATTAACATCACAACTTATATTGAATATCTATCGTGAGAGAATTCTACGTGTGTATCCTAATAAATTTTTCTTTCATATGAGAATCCATCCACATTGAATCTTTTCTAGTCTAATAAGTCATTCAAGTGCTTGCATCTCAAGAGCTCACTCAACTACCTAGAGGCACAGTAAGAGGCACTCGTTTTTGTAATTTCTCAATCATAATAGAACAAGCAAGACTCATAGGTGAACAATCTGTATGAATCACTTGATCAACAAAAGACTCAGCCAAATCATTGCTTGTTAGAGGGGTTGCTTAGGGGGAGCCCAAGTTAGGTCCAATATACAATTGATAAACATGTATTAACCTAAAAGCATAGGCTAATGAGTTGAGATCTGTAATTGTATATTAACACCACAATTTCTGTTGAATATTCAATATGAAACAATTTTGCTTGTGTATGCCAACAAATATAGTGGAGAAACTAATGCTCAAATGAATGCCCAATCACACTATGGCGAATTACATTTAAAATGATTTTATTTAGTAAGATGACAAGCTTGACAAAAAAAAGAAATGAGGGAATGATTTTTATAATGGTTAGTCATATCCATCACGACCTATAGAGGCCGTTAACTATTGAATATTCAAAAATGACTTATGACATATTCATTTAATAAGAATTCGACCACATTTGCCTGCAAAGAGCATCACTTTCAAGTAAATGGAGAAAAGAATCCTACGTAGCTTAGCCCAACTTGTGAATTTTCATTTTCTGTGTTTCTTCTTCTTCTTCTCTAGATCTTTTTCCTTCTTTCCTAATTTTCCTCGTGGAGTTGAGGGCATCCTCGAATTTCCCAGTTTGGGTCGTATTAGCTTCTTTAATTCTGAAGGATTTACATGATTTATTTGCTGTTCTATTTACAGGTACTGATGATTTCATTTGCTCTCTGCACTTTAAACTATGGAGCAATGGCTGTTTTGGGGTATCTCATGTATGGCGAGGAACTGCAGTCACAAGTGACACTGAATTTTCCAGCAGGGAAGCTCTGCTCCAAGATAGCAATATACACAACCTTGATCAACCCATTTGCTAAATATGCGCTGGCCATCACGCCCATTGCTCTCTCCATTGAAGAATGGCTGGCTCTTCAATTCAAGAGATCATACAGCATCCTAGTGAGGTCTCTCCTCCTGATCAGCTCAGTGATAATGGCTTCATCAATACCAGTTTTTGGCTACTTCATGGCTTTCATTGGCTCGTTTCTCAGCGTGATGGTCTCAGTTCTGCTTCCCTGCATATTCTACATGAAGATTTACAGGGCTTCTCCAGTGAATCGGATTGAGCTAATTCTCATAATGGGCATCATGCTTATTGGGATTTTGGTGTCAGTAATTGGCACATACTCGTCTGTTATGCAAATCATTTTCCACTTGTAAAGAGGACTCTGATGAAGATCAGATCTTCAAAAGAGATGACATGCTGGCATGTAATTAATGTACTGAAGTTTGTTTTTTAAGTTAACTATATGTATTAATAGATGATAATACGCGAGTTTAATGTAGTTAAACGTGATTTATCATGTATATAATTTAGATTGTTGAGGTAATGATAAGGCGTTAAAATTGTGCTAATAATAATTGTGTTTATTCAAGTTGAGGATGATTGTGTATAAGGAGGATTATCAAAGAGAACATTAAGCACAAGAGGCTTCATATGATTAGAATAAAGGTAAATTACACCCAAGTCTCTGAGTTTACGGCATATTATTATATAGGTTCACATTTTTTACATTGTAACATAGTATTAATGTAATCATCAAATGGGTTTTTTTTTTTTTTAATTTACAATTTTTCCATTTTCCACTCTCTCTCTCTCTTTTATCTCTCTCACGCTCTCTTTGGCAGAGCTGCAGGCAGCAGCCTAGAACGAGGGAAATTCACCAGCGGAGGGGAACATCGCACCCCTCCTCTTTCTCTCTCTCGTCTCTCCCGCGCTCTCTTTGTTCGAGCAGCCACTAGTGAAGACAACATGGGGGACAGCCGCCGACGGAGGAGAGACCTCCCCCCTCCTCTCTTCATCTCTCTCTCTCTATCTCCTTTCTCAGTCTCTCTCTTCCCCTCCCTCCCTCTCTCTTTCTTTCTCCACGACACTCTCTCTAGCAGGGCCGTTGCTGGCTGTTGCTCTGCTACCACCTTCGACCCCGCCAGACAGTGTGCCCTAGGCCTGTCAACGGATCGGATTCAGGTTGGGTTGACTCCGACCCGGATCTAAATTCATATATGTCGGATCAGGTTATACATTGGATCGGGTTATCGTAGATCCATATCCTCTAGGGTCGGAAATCGAATTGGTTCGGAACTTGGGTTTTCGGATTTAATCCATTTATAATAAAGATAATTATTTTTAAATAATTTTCATAATCAAATTTAAAACAATGTTAAATTTATTGGAGATAAAATAAGAGAAAAATATTATATTTTTATGAATTAATTAAATATTTTAATATAAAAATTAGTATTTGTAATATATATACATATATATTGTGAAGATTTTAAATTGGTTGGGTCAATGGTGATCTATATCTGATCCATTTATTTGTAAATGATCGGGTCAGTAAACGGGGCGGATTGATGGGTCAAAAAAAATTCATTTGGGGGTTTAATCGGATCGGATCGGGTCATGATCCGATCTATTGATAGGATCCGATCCGATCCATTGACTGGCCTAGGGCCACCTACCATGGCTCCACCATAGAGAGCGTGAGGGAGAGAGAGAAAGAGAGAAAGGAGGGGCAAAATTAGAAATTATAAAAATTTAACAATAAAAAATTTAAAAAGACCCATTTAATGATTACATTAAAATTCAAGAATCCAAATGTTATAATTTAAAAAATATAAAACTATATGATAATATGTCTTAAACTCTGAGATCTAAGTGTAATTTAACTTTAGAATAATGATTACAAATATTAGTGTAAAGTTTAGTGTACTAAATCTTGAGCTACAATAATTTTAGGAAAAAAATAATGTGAAAATTTAAAATTTGAGATTAAGTGATGGCCGATAGAATTGAGCTTGAGTTGAGCACGAGTTTATTTTTTGGCACGGTGCTTAACTTGAACATAGTCAAAATTCTATTTACTTTTGACTTCAATAAACCTAATTATCAAATTCAGCTTAATTCAACCTAATTTATTCACTACATTAATTTTGGTAACATTAGCAACATAAAATTCTATAAATAAAAAATATATAAATAAAATATAATACTAAAGTAGATAAATAAATATTTACGAAAAAACATGATAAGAAATTAGATATTTTAGAGTTTAAAAGTGTGAATTAAAAATAAAATATTTGAAATATAAATCTATTCAAGATAAAAGATATTGTACTGGGAAGGTAATACTTGGTAATTTTGAGTTAATCATACAAAATAATAGCGAAATAAATTACTGATTATTAGCAAGATTCAAATAAGATGAATAAAATGAAAAATTATATTTAGTATATTATATGGTAGGAAAATTCTACTCAAATTTAAAAAAAAATTATAAAATATAGGAAAACTAGTTATGTCATATTGCAGAAAGCTAGGCAATAAAATAAAAATATATAAATAAAATAAATATCATAAAGAAGATAATATTAAGAAAGATGAGTGAATATACACAAAAAGAAATAATAAAAATCAATATAAATGATTAGGATATATAAATTATAGACTGATAAAATTTTCGATAAGAAAATATGAATTATCGAAACTTACGCATACGAAAGAGGAGTGAAAAGACCAAAAAGAAATTAAAAGAAATTAAAAAATAATAATTTTATATATTAAAAATTAAATAAAAATTTATTATTTGATAGTGCATCTAAACGGAGAATTCATATTGCTAACGGTGCCAAGGTTATGACTTTGTGTAAAGGTTTTTTTTTTACTCAGAAATAAGATTTTTTTTTTTTTACTTTGTCAAAAGATTTTTTTTATAATATTGTCAAAAAATTTCTTTAAGAAGGAAATTGTCGAAAGATTGTTTTTTAAATAGCAGTCAAAAGTAGAGCCATAAATTTTGCTCGCAACTCAAATTCGATTTGATATTTTAAATACGTAATTTTTAAAAATAATATTGCACTTTTATGTAATATATTTAAAATAATTAATGTATATATGCTTTATGATTTATAAAAAAATTTAAAAAATTAAATTAATTACATTAGAATATTTATTTGGAGGATACTATACGAAAAATTATATGTTTCATCATCAAAGATAAAATATTACATATATTAGACTGAAATTTTACAAAATTATAAATTTTATATTATTTTTTCTCGTGATCGTAACTCGACTCAAATCAAATTCAACTCGGTTTCAAAAAGCTAGAATTCAGACTGTCAAAAGATTTTTTTGTAGCATTAATTTATTTATTTATTTATTGGATAAATCATTTTAGCATTTATTGACCATATTTATTTCGTCCATAGATTTTGTTTATGGGATCAATCATGTCTTCATTTATTGACTGCTTTTCTCACGGGCTCAGAGCAGCTTGTTGGCAGGAATAAAAAACACGTTCAGGGATTTTTATTTTATTTTATTTTTATTTTTTTTTATTTTATTTTATTTTATTTTAAGAAAAATAGCACGATCAACTTTTAGTGTGGCTTCAGTTTTATAAAAAAAATAATAATAAAAAAAAAGTTTCGATCCATAGCTCACCAACAGGCTGCCACATATCTGGCTGGTGATAATTTTGTGTTAATTTCGAGTTAATCGTGCACAATGTAAATTTAAAATTTTTAATATTTTTAGTGTGTTGTGCGATAGAAAAATCTCATCCAGAATCATGGATAAATTTTATAAAATTGTAGTAAGACCAACGATGATATATAGTGCTGAATACTGGCCTGCAAAGAGGAAATATACAAATAAAATAAATATTACAGAAATGAGGATAGTAAAATGGATGTGCGGATATACACGAAAGAATAGAATAAGAAATGAGTATATCCGAAAGAAAGTTAGTGTTGCATCAATTAAGGACAAACTTAGAGAAAGTCGGCTTAGATGGTTTAGACACCTAAATCGTAAGCCGATTGAAGCTCCAGTTAGAAAAATTGAGTTATTGAATTTTGCCAAAAAAAAAAGAAGACCAAAAAAGATATGGCAAGAATTATAAGGAGTGATCTTAGTTACTTAGACTTAGATAAAAATTTGATAACTGATAAAGCGCAATAAAAATATTCATATAGCCGACCCCACCTAGTGGAATTAAGGCTCGGTTGTTATTGTTGTTGTGGTTGAGTTTATTCTCATGTTAAATAGAGCATAATTATAGATTTTATTCTTATGTGAAAATATCTAGTATACATATTATATATATATATATATATATATAATAATAATAATAATAAATTATATTTTTAATTTAATGTATATATTTTTAATTTCATCTTCATGACATATCAAAAGGTCTCAATTATATTTTAGATAATTTTAAAAATATTGTATATTTATACACGTATCAAGTTGATTATAAGTTGAATAGATTTTTTTTCGCTAGAAGAAAATTGAGTTGATTTCAAATTAAGAAAAATACCAAAAAATTGTAATTTTGAGTCGAGCTTAGCTCACTTTAAATCACTTATTTTTTTCCGACAATTATATTCACTATTCACAGTCAATCTCTTGCAGCTTATGTGCATGATAGTCTTTCACTATTGATTTTTTTTTTTCTGTTATTGTGCACGTTATAATTATCTATAATATATAGTAGATGAACTCGGGCACCGTTTGATGCGAGAATCAAAATTAAAACTAAAATACTACTATTTTATAATAAAATAATAATAATAATAAATGAAATTTGTTAATCATTCTACATAAATTTTAATATAAAAAAATATTATTTTATTTCACATACTCATTAATTTTTAATAAAAATATCAATTTTATTTTACATTCTAGACCAAGAATAAGTGCCCTTTAAATTAATATTGTGTTGATGATAGGGGTGGAAATTTGGGTTGACAAGTCGGGCTCAGATTAACTCATTTTTTGAACTGGCTCTTTTAAACTTGACTCGAACCTAACCCATTTATTAAATAAGTCAAGCATCAAGATCTGTACTTGGCCTATTTAATAAATAGATTATCTGACCCGACCTGCCAACTCATTTATTATAATTTTTTATGAAAATTTAATGAATTCAATATTTTTTATTTTAATTTAATACACTCATAAAGTTTAATTTGTTATTTTGAAAATACAACTAAATTTTGTAATAAATATCTAATAATTAGTATTAAAATTAATACTAAAAAGAATATATATATTAATTTTTATAAATGGGTCATTGATAGATCATATTTAGGTTGTCGTGTCAACCCATACTCAAATCCTCTTAAACGTGTCAAAATTGGGTCAAGCCATTTATAACCAATACCCTTATAAGCTCGACCTACCTGATTAAACTAGGTTGGGTTCACAGATTGGGTTTAAAATTGCGACCCCTCGGTTTATTCAAGTTGATTTCAAATAAACTATCATAAATTTTTTTTTAAGAAATATACACACAATATAAATATGCACACGTATTTTTTGTAGTTCATACGTGCTATATTAATCGATTAGTCTTAAAATTATAGTGAATTTGTAGATGAAAATGATTTGATCACTATCAAAAGTGTTTAACATTGCACCTAAAATCTACTATAGCATTTAAATAGATTACTTTGTACTTCTATTAAAAAAAAATTTAATTATTTTTTTAAAAGATAATGCGCATTCACTAGAATCATAATGCTGTAAAATAAAATAATGACATCTTAAATTAATGTTATTAATTGTGTCATTAACTACTTGATGGAGATTTGAGTTTGATGGTGAAATGCTGATCTTCCATTAAGATTTCTTTCTTGCATCAAATCACAAGATTACAACTAGGCACATTAATTACTCATCATAAATGGGATGCAACCCAAAGAAGCTCACCATCAAGAGAAGTTATTGGGTTCGGACGGCGCACCGTCCGGAACCCAATCAGAGGGCGCCACGTATGCCATACAGCTGGGTCTGAGCACACGTGGCGCCCTCTGATTGGGCGTCCGAACGGTGCGCCGTCCGCACCCAATAATTTTTCCACCATCAACGACACTGAAGAAAATTCATCAAACTTGAAGACACTTCACAATTAAAGTAGAGTTGGCATCAATTAATTATAATCCTAAATCTCCAAACTTTGGTATGATAATCTTTCTGGTTTGATCTCATTAATTTGATTAAACATAATCTAATTTACATTGCTCTTTCTTAATCTGATTCTTGAAAAAAAAATTTAAGAGATAATTTTTTGAAATTCTGTCCGTAGCTTATATTGCTGTAAAAGTAAAATAAAATACATCAAATACAAAAGAATGGATCCAATGATCCTCATGCCTTTTCGTCATTCGACGTCCTCAGAAGAAGAAAAAGAAGCTACAAATCTGTTGTTTTGTTTGCAGCTTTATATACTTGAGTGATCTTAATTATCTTAAAGGCACAAAAAAATGGGTAATTTGAGTCGTGGTCATGTTTGGAAGGTGTTCCCTAGTGGCCAGATGAAGATCATCAATGACGATGACTAAATTGCCCTCTAACCAGTTTTTGTCCACTGATTCCACTTAGTCTTGGGTGATTGCAATCACTATGAGTGCTCCCATAGTCTCTGCAATCACTATGAGTGCTCCCATAGTCTCTGCTATGTAGACTGCATGGGTGTAAATCTTAGTGCTAATTACTTTTAGGAGGTTGCCATGGTAGTCCTTGATCACTTCTCCTGCATCTACCACACCGTTTTTGTTTAATCTATCATAGGGGTGGGAGATCCCAGCTGGTGAAGAGGAGTTACTATAATTGTTAAGATTAATAGAACCCTAATTCCCCACATTGGATGAAGGTTACTCGTGGGTTTTTTTTAAATAAATTAGTGGAACAATGACTAGACAGAAAGAGCTTGCTGTGAATGCGTCCATTGTAGTCTCTTTATGTGTGGTATAGTGTAGCCATCATTCTAATTGCCTAATGATCTACACGGTTCTTCCGAACTTGTAACTGCAGGTTGTGGAGGAAGCAATCCAATTGGTGTGTATTCTGACCTTGTGCTAATGGGTTTGCTGGAATTGGGTAACTTGCAGCAGCAATAGAAAATAACTACAACCGCAATAGCAGGTTAATAATTACATTCCACACACTATAAATTATATAAAAATTACCTCCATATTATAATCGTGATGTGTTCGTTGTAATATTTTTAGTAGTTTATGATGTGCATAATCTGAAAAATTATGCATAATATAATTTACCAAATATAGATATATAATATATAAAATGATAAGTTTATCATGACATGTAGGTAATTATCTCATCAATTAATTATACATGTTTACATTAAATTAAAAAATTATTAGAAAATACATATAATTATCTGTATATTTACCTTATTATTTTGTGCATTTTACTGCCATATGTGCTCAATATAAATATTTTGATTTAGCATATACCATAAAGTAAATGTATGTGCCTTGATCATTATTACAATTTCAGTCCAAAAGAATATTATTCATTTCATATCAATTAACAACTATGCAATAATATAAAACTTTAAAGTTTTAATCACATTTAAGTGCATTTAGAGAGTCACTAGTGACGAACGTGTAAAAATTTAAATTTTCTCGTCAGCATTTGTTGAATTAGAAATGGTTCATCAAGTAGATGATCAGACGTATTAGAGAAATTAACAAACAATATTGAAGGAATTTGACTATCTATTTATAACGAATTAACTGCAATCGTCTTCAAAAAAGTCTTTTCAAAGTTTGAGAGTAACAAATGTGTGTGACATCTTATAATCCTCTTTTCAGAGTTCTTAAACAATAATAACAATAATCAAGCCTTAATCTCACTAGATAGGGTCAGCTATATGCATTCTTTATTTCTATTACACTCTATCAATTAACAAATTTTTATCTAAGTCTAAGTAACTAAGATCACTCTTTATAGTTTCTTGTCATGTCTTCTTTGATCTCCATCTTCCTCTCTGTATATAAGCAAGATCCAATAACTTGATTTTTTTTAACTGGGGCTTCAATCGACCTATGATTTATATGTCCAAACTATCTAAACTGACTTTCTTTAAGCTTATCTTCAATTCATACAATACCAACTTTCTTTCGGATATACTCGTTTCTCATTCTATTTTTTTGTGTATATTCACACATCCATCTTAGTATTCTCATTTCTGTAATATTTATTTTATTTGTATGTTTTCTCTTTATAGGCCAGCATTTAGCACCATATATCATCGCTGGTCTCTAAAAAATAGTGAAATTTCTTCTTGTGTAGCAGCAACTTTTGGTTATATTTAGAGTTTTTTTTCACTCAGATAACTCGGATTTTCTCGTATCACTCTCATTCAACTACATTTTCACTGCTTTATGTGAGATAACTGGGACCCCAATAATTGGTTGGCTGGCATTAGAGTGCACATTCCAATTATCTTCAAGCAAAATGCTGGCTAACTTTCTCACTTCCTTCAATCACAAAAAAGAAAAGAAAAGAAAAAAAAAAACACACCTTTCTCACTTCCACTAAGCAGTGAAGGCGACTTCGATGCCGTCTAGATATTTGGATCTACTAAACTGGACGGCTCAGATTCGTTCGTCTTCTTCAGCAGAAGAAAACACGAAGAAAGCAGGCTGACCGTAGGACGTCTGTTTTATCTCCGATGCTCACCGGCGCCATCTTACTATAAATAACTCAATAGGCTTAGCAGATTTCTGTCATCCAAGCACACAAAAGATAAGAGGCTGCAGAGAAATAGATTCATAAACAGAGCAGCCTGACCTCATCAAAATCGTTTTTTTAACTCTGATTCTTAAAAACCAGAGGCCATGGCAGCAAACCCAGTTCTCAGTTTTCCTTCCAATGAGATCCATGATCTCCGCACGGCGATGGGATTCGAGAAGTCCTCTTCTTCAGCATTCTTCCCGCCCTTTCTTCTCCAAAAGGTAGACTGATCAATGGTTCATGAAAAAGGTAGATTTTTTGAGTGATTGATCATTTGTTTGTCATCCATTGATGGTAGCCAGGCGGTGGCTGAGATGATATCCACTTTCCTTTTGGTATTTGTGACGTGCGGGGCGGCGGCGCTGCACGTGAGAGACGACAGCAGGTTGAGCCAGCTCGGAGCCTCCGTCGCCGGCGGTCTCATCGTCACCGTGATGATATACTCAGTCGGCCACATCTCGGGCGCTCATATGAACCCCGCGGTCACCCTCGCCTTCTCCGTCTCCAAGCACTGCCAGTTCCCTTTGATTCAGGTCCGATCATACTGAAATCTCTCTGATGCTTCTCCGCTAACTTACATGATTATGAAGATTATGGCATTTGAATGAGCGATTGCTCCATGGATGACCAATCGAAGAACAAATTTCAGGTCCCGTTTTACTGGTCAGCTCAGATTACAGGGGCGACTCTTGCTTCATTTCTTCTCAAAGCTCTGCTGAGCCCTGCACGAGACTTGGGGACCACGGCGCCGGCAGGCTCCCCGCTTCAGGCGCTGATCATGGAGATTGTGGTCACCTTCTGCATGATGTTCGTCGCTTCTGCCGTCGCCACCGACAGCAAAGCCGTGAGTCCCTTCAATCAATCTTCCTTACCCATTTTCTTCTTCTTCTTCTTCGATCTCTCATTCATTTGCTTATCTTTATTGAGAAACAGGTGGGGGAGTTAGCAGGCCTTGCGGTTGGCTCTTCAGTTTGCATCGCCTCCATTTTTGCTGGGTAATTAGCACAGATTATACATAGAGTTAAGGGAACAATTACATTTTGAACCCAATCAAAATTGGCTTGATCAAAACATGCTAATTAACAAGCTATTTTATGGCTCGAGATTTTTAAAAATTCAATCTTAACCCGCATTAAAAACAAATTGAGCCAACTCGAATCTAAATTGATTCAAAAATAAAAAAATATTATATATATATATATATATATAAACTGCTTTCAGTATATTAATTTTTTCATAATAACCCAAATGATAATAATATTAAAAAAAAGTCTAACTTTTATTCAAATTATGTTGATTACTTTTTTATATCTATTTTAACCATTAAACTAATACGAATAATATAATTTTAGTTGAATAAGTAAAAAGATTTGTACTGAAAGATCAAAAATTAATTAAAAATCGGATTGACTTTAGCTCGGATAAAACTTGAATCGATAATAAATAAGCTAGGCCTAGCTTGGATCGAGATCGAATTGAACTCTTCTCATTATTTTGAATCGGACCAAGATCGAATAAAAAATTTTCAATTTAATCTTATGCTCAGGTCAAATCGAGTCGAAATCGGATTGTTAACGGCCACATGTTGAGAGACCAAAACCACTTATTCTTCCTTTAAAAAATATTTAATATATTTCATTATCTAGGTAGAACATCTAGGATATAAGATCACAAGGACATAACACGACACAATAACAAAAAGACATGTCGGCTAATATAGTATTTAATTAGTAAATAAGTATATTATGGTGTAACTTACCTTAGCATTGCTCAATACCATAAAAATACTCAGAAAGCACGAACACGATACGAAGATATGAGATCAAGATATAATAAATTATAGTGAAACATATAGAGGCGTCCTAATCCTTACGACAATTAGGAGGAGAAGAACGTAGGAGTTTATCATTAAAATTAAGGAAATGGTAAAACGGAATGAAAGAGTTTCAGTTCATCGTGTCGTTTGGCACAAAATTTGGGATTTGCAGGCCGATATCCGGAGGATCGATGAACCCTGCAAGAAGTCTGGGACCAGCACTGGCTAGCCAGAGGTTCGACTCGGTCTGGGTCTACCTTCTCGGTCCGGTCATCGGCACGCTGTCGGGTTCATGGTCCTACAACTTCATTAGACTCGACTCGCAACATTCGGATAAACCGGAGCCTTCGAAGGTCTCATCGTTCAAGCTCCGCCGCCTTCAGAGCCACGGAACTCCAAATGCAGATGCTTCAGAAGCAGTCTAGAGTGATATATATATCTGTTTACGTGCAAATTAGCAGAGAACTGAAGTTATATGTAGTCTATTTGCATGTAGGTCCCTTTGATCAACTAAAGTTTTCAAATGTTACTGTTCATTTCTTATATAAACTTCACTTAGATTTCCAATTTTCCTTCTGTTTAATAAATTCATCTATATAAGACTAAAGAGGGATCAAGAAATTTTACTGTGGGTATGAATTTTTTTTTACGTCATCAATCAAATGTTTCTATAAAATTTGACCAACTGTGTAATATATTATTGAATGGATGGACCAATCTGCTATAGAATTTAAACTCAAGGACCCATGTGCAATTATTTAAACTTCATTACGCCAAACTTTTTCATCATTAATCCAACGTTTTTTTGTTGTTATATTAATTAAATCAACCAAATAAAATTACACAAATTTTAACCTAATCCGATCCAATTTGTTAGGCCTCGTTTAGTTCGAATTATTTTTAGACAAAAAAAAAGTTTATTTTTTAAATTTAATGAAAAATAAAATTATTTTAATATTAAAAAGTGTGTAAATATGAAATAGTTTTAATTCTAATATTCGTATTTAATTCTGTTGAATGTGAAATAGAGTTAATTTTTATAGTTAAAATTTGTGTTGGGCAAAAAATTTACCTCAAACCAAACAAGGCCTAATAGAGTTAAATTCCGAACTTGATCCAATTAAAATATATATATTATAAAAATGCTTCTTTAATAAAATGGTTTGTGCATTTAGATTATCTTGATGTTTGTGTTTTTCTTATTGATGAAAAGAAAAATAATTTAATTTTAATTTAATCTCATTTTAGTTTTATTTTTTAAAACTTAATAAATTTGTTTAATTTTTTTGTTATATTAGTAAATTAGAATATTTTTTATAATTTAAATTATATAATAAATTTATAGATAAAAAATTGTTTAGATTCAATTTGACTCCAGGCTAATTGCAGAACATTAAATTCAATTCGAATCAAAACTCAACTTAATTATTTGTAGATTGAATTTAAAAAGAAGCCGTTCTAAATTCGACTGAACCCATCTGAAAAATGGGTACTACTTCACAATCCTATACATTCAAATTTCGCATCTATATCGATCGAAGAGAGAAAATTTCTAACAAATTCTGGAAGTGCTTGTGAATCATAAAAACTCTTTTTTAAGCCTCTAATTCTCAAGTATTACGTTCAGAACCCTAAATCCAAATAAATACAACAAAAGAAAAAGAAAAAAAAAACAACAAAAGATAATGTAAATAAGAAATGGGAAAGGTCTACAGACTACAGGTAGTAATTAAGATTTTGAAGTCTGTATACAACATTAAAAAATAAAATAGGAGGTAAATATGTAATTCAAATAGATTTGTGGGTAACATGAGGCTGCAGCAGTTCTCTGCGTTGCAAACTGAAGCATGCAAAACTACTGGAATCCGAATCTAAAGCTTCAATCATAATCCAGGGAGCATTCGGGATCATCTCCTTCGCGTGCAGAAGCACCACGGCCTGACTCGCTGTTTGCCACACGGAGCAGCTCATTAGCATCACGCTGCACCCTTCGACTTATTTCAAGGCAAAAGCCGTCTGTGACGCGAATGTTTGGCTTCCTTCTCGTAGAATTCTTACTGGGTCTAGTGTCCACGAATACTGGCTGTATTGTAATGCTAGGGTTCGGTTTTATGCGATTGTATTCTCTATCTTCGGCCGGTCTCAGTATCCTGTATTCTGATTCCAATTCTTCTGCTTCATCCCTGTTCAACACTACCTGCAAAAAATATGAGCTCATCCTCATTACTTACACAGTTAACACATTTAAATCTAAAACGTGAAGCTGACAAATCAATGTAATTTGTTAGTTTAATGGCTGATATTGATTTCTATTTCAAACAAGACGATTATGTAATATTCGAATGTCAATGTTCCCTTTAGCCGAGTTCTAACAAATTGTCCTGAAATGTCTCACTGCACCCAAAAAAGTTGGAGAACAAATGCTCCGCAGCTAAGTATGAAGTTTGCACTAATCAGTTGAAAACTAAAAAGAATAACGACATAAAGTGACGATGGTATCGGATCCAACCTTGCGGCCAACCAAATCAAATGTCACAATCACTTTTCTTCTCCGGGCTTCCTCAGCTTCTTCAATTTCCTCTTGCTTTTTCTTTAGAAGTTCCTTCTCCTGAAGAACAAAAAAATTAAGTAGGTTTTTGTGAAGAAAAACGCAAGAAGAATTAAGCTATAGAGAAGTCAGACTATCTGCAAAAAAGAGGAAAATTTTCTTGCGCTTGCTGGTTTAGGCAACAAAATTGCACTCAGTAATAGAAGCTAGCATCCAATGTACAGATATGGGTCATATACGCACACATTTCTTGCTCCAAATGGCCTGACACCATATTGATCTCTTTAAGAGGATTACAGAAGTTTTCTTGAAATTCATTACAGCAGTTTTCATTATGGGCTATTTAACATGAATGAAAAATAAACAACACAGGTATAAAGGATTGCAAATTAAACCTAGGATCATTTGTGAATGTCTAGACTATTGAGTATTGATGCTGGCAACCAGATAATAAAGAAAATAAAGAAAGTGATATGGCAAAGTACAAGCAAATCAACCTCCCGTAGTTGTAATTGAAGGTTCATTTCTTTAAGGTCGTAGTGCTTATGGATGAAAATGTGCCACATGCATGTATGGAGACGAATCAGAAAAACTTCGAGTCGAGTACTTTTGGGGATGATTAAGCTAAATAACAATATTTATGTCTGTATTCGATGCTTCAATTCCATTAAACCTTCTTTAGAAATTGCAAGTTCAACAACAACAACAACAACCAAGCCTTAATCTCACTAGGTGGGGTCGACTACATGAATCCTTTATTTTCATTGCACTCTATCAGTTACCAAATTCTTATCTAAGTCTAAGTAACTAAGATCACTCCTTATAGTTTCTTACCATGTCTTCTTTGGTCTCTCTCTTCCTCTTTGTACATGGGCAAAATCCAATAACTCAATTTTTCTAACTGGAGCTTCAATCGGCCTACGATTTAGATGTCCAAACTATCTAAGCAACTTTCTCTAAGTTTATCCTCAATTGGTGCAACACCAACTTTCTTTATACTCATTTCTCATTCTATCCTTTCGTGTATATCCACACATCCACCTTAACATCCTCATTTCTGCAACATTTATTTTATTTATATGTTTCCTCTTTGCAGGCCAGCATTCAGCACCATATATCATCGCTGGTCTTATTACAGTTTTATAAAATTTACCCTTGATTCTGGATGGGATTTTTCTATCGCACAACACACCAGAAGCATTTCTCCATTTTAGAAATTGCAAGTTCAACGAAAAAAATTATTTCTTATATGCCTTAGCATATGCATTGCACCAGTTGTTTGGAAAAGGTGATTACAACAAATGTCGGCTGCAGTTTTTTCTGAATTGCGGAAATCAGCAATATGAAGATGCCGAACCTGCTGAAGTTGCAGTTGTCACAATGCAACTGCGGAAACAGGTTCTACACTGTCATGAATCATTTGAAAGTGTTTTCTGCTTAATTGCAGTGGAAGAATCACAGCAATCAAAATTGTTGAAGCCACAAGAACAGCTGTTGCTGTAGCCTATCTTGTTGTTTTCCATGCTGTCCCAAATAACAGGATGAATTTGCATATGACTGAAGCTCAGATGGTGAAGTAAACTCACTAAAAAGGTACGATCAGGTTGGTACCTGCAATTTACTATATGGCAAGCTAGGAAAGGAAAAGTTCACGACGAAAAGTATCCCTCCCTATGATGCGGGACGAATTACTTTGATATCAGAGTTGATGCAGAATACTGGCTGCTAGGGTTTGAAAAGTGAAAGAAAGAGAAAGAACAAAATTAGAGACTCAGTGATTTTCACTTTATGCCCTGCCTTTTCCTTCCAAAATTTAAATTTGATTCAATTTCATGAATCCAGATTCAAATTTAATGAACCAAATGGCAAATTTAGTTTTATTCAAAGGCATAAAAATATGTACAGACTTCACTCCCTTTTAGATCCCTACGGATCCTTGACACTAGAATTCCACTATAAAAAAAAGCATGGGGAAAAAGGGGGTAGGGTGACGAACCTGAATCGGAGGAGAATAGATTACCAGACCAGAATCAAGAAAAAAGGGAGGCTGAGTAGTTTCTCTTTCCCCAGGATAGTAAAAAAAAAGTTTTTCAACAAAAAAAAAAAGGAATCCGCTTTCTTAGCAAGCGCATCAACCGACACAGACTCTGAAGCGGAATCAGAAGTGGAACCTGTCTTGAATAAAAAATCCCCAACACCACAACTCTAATTTGGTATAGTGGGACTAAATAAAAACTAACTTTTAAGTTTAAATAAAATCTAATTTTAAAATTAGATAAAATGTGATTCAAAATAAAATCCCTAAATTTAAGTCAAGCCTATCTAATAGATGAATACTACTAAATTCAAATTAATTAACTTAGTCAAACAAGTCATGACTCAACCCAACTAAACTAATAATTGACTGAATTAAACGCAATTTAGTCCAACCAAATATGGAGTGCAGAATCAGTTCTAGCATGTCTTTAATGAACTTGATCATAACGGGCAACATAGGCGTCCGCATCTGTAATTGCTACTAATATTTGGTCTTTGGAAACATAATTGGTTAATTAATCTAGCTCAGAGACCTAGACCCTAATAGCCTTTAGGGCTCAGGTTACCCATCCAAAACTTGATGGGAAGCTCAAACTCCAGAACTGCATTAATATTAACTTTGATGTCTTGCTTAAGACAAATGGACAAGCGGGTGTTGCTGCAATACCTGACGATCCGAATGGTAAGCTTCCTTTACTACAGTAGAAGTTTTCATACATAGGACGTTAATGTAGCCAAAATGCAAAGGTGCCTGGAGGCAACTAGATTGGCAAGGAAGTCGATTACTAGAGATGAGGGTAAATGGTTTGAAAGGAATTCCTATATCATTGTTGGCAACATTCTTCAGGCGATAGGATCATGCAATATCACAAAAGTTTAGTTCTTTAAATCTTACAAAGTCACACAGATTTTGTTGCTAGGTTAGCCTCCATAGATGATGTTATATGGGAAGCAGGTGTGTCCGTTCCAGATGATTTTGGAGCGATCCTAAATGAAGATTGAAATTTTTGTACTTGATTATATAGTGCTTTAAGGAAACACAGCTTCAAAATTCATGAAACAGATGATTACAATGGCCTCTCAAAAAAAGGTGATTAAATATAAAGCCTACGTACAAATTTTATAATTAAAAAAACTTCTGTAAATATAACTATTTGCAAAGGCACGTATGCCATAAGTGATAAAATGAAATTAATGAGAAGACATAAAATGTAAAGGAACATGCTTCTAAAGTTAGTTGGGAAGTTGGAGTAAAATACTACATTGAGATGACGCAGATATCAATATGTTCTGAATGCCTAAGTTTTAGGAAATTTTCTTTGCTACAGTTATGGACTTCAAAAGAGCAACTAACCAAAAAATACTAAATATATGGACAAAACACAAAGCCTTTGGAAGCACAAGAAACATCATCATTATTATCAAAAGCCTCATTCCAACTATTTGGGTCAATGTTATCAACAAATATTATCTCTGATATTAATTCAAATTTATATCCAAGTTTTGTTTGTATAATCTTTAACCAAAGCAACTTTGGCATATAGCTTTTTCATCCTATTTATCCATGATAACCTTATCCCTGCCTTAATGGTTCATGCACATTGAACATGCCAATACCAGCTTAACATTGCAGTTAATCAATGTTAATCCTACACTCTCTAGTTAAAACATTTTATAGTAAATCCTAGATATCTTTAACCACCATACATACATCTGAACAGTAATTTTATACACAAGAAGCAACACCAAAGGGAAATGATAACAGGTGTAGGGCATGCCTTTCATTCATTTTTCAAATGCTACCAAAGCCCCAAAAGATGGAGACAGGTATTAAATCTTAGAAGTCCAAACATGAAACATGTCAGAAGAAATATATTACAATTTGACGTAGAAACTATAGATGCAGCTGTACCTAACAATGTTAATGACTAATCTTAGCTGCATGCCAGAGTAAAGAGATTATAAATGCTACAAAGAAAAGCACTGATAAAAAAAACATCAAAATTAACCACCAATGATGGAACTATCCACATGATGATCTTAAAAATGGATATTATAGTTAACAGAGAAATAATGGACAAGGTTTCAGAAAACTAACTAAACTGAATCCCTCTTCTATGCAAGTAAGAAGGTAAGAAACAAAACAAGAATACATACCCCTTCTGAGAGCCAACTATTTCCTTCAATCTCATAGTAGTCACTCTGGTCATCAATAACTTTTGTCCTGGCAGCCGAGTCTCTGTCATACTCTACAAGTCTCTTGGCATATGCCTCAGCTGCAGCTTCTGTTTCCAACAGAGGAACCATCACATTATCCAAGCCAGCATATGTGCTGCCTTCTCTTAGCACGAGTGCACCACAAAAATTGCATGGTCCTTCACCTTCCTGTTCACAAACTATCTTGCCACAAGATAAACAATTGCTCACAAGTTTGTGACGGCGAGCTTGACAAGAACAGGGCTTTCCCTGCTGGAATACAACAGAGCCCTTGGCAGCTTCAGCTAGGGATATCACTTTACCAGCCCTTTTCTTTCTTGTTGTACCGAAGTTCCCATTACTGTTTTTAGACTCTGAACCATCCTTAAGAATCTTGGGATCTTGGCTATTAGATACAGAACCTTCTTTCGCTGCTCTGTTTTGTTTCTTGTTTTGAATAACAAAACCTTCATCTGCAGGGGGCTTGATGTAAGCTTGAAATTTCGATGTTTGTGCTCCTGAGTTACTGGCATTGGAATCATCATAACCTCTCCTATCCAAATACCCCTTAATAATATCCTGACCATCTTCCGGGCCTATGATATTCTGCATCATGAACATATGATCAACCATGCACGCACTTTCACTTGGCATATTATCAGAATCACATTCACGATTGTCAGAAAAGGAAATTGGTATAACAAGAAAAATCATGATAACATGATGAAGCTCGCGGATCGACTTAAATATTCATAAACCCTAATGACATGACGGAACTTAGCTAGACATCCACCGAAGAAACGAGAGAAAGAAAGAGAACAATGGGACCAGTTCGTCTATCGGTATGCATACCATGAGGTAATCGGCGGCGTCCTCCGGCGGCGCAAGCTCGCAGAAGGAAACGAGCCCCGTTATAAGATCCTCATCCAGATTCAATCCCCTCTCCAATCTCCCAGAAATCTCCGCCAGAGCTTTCTGCAGCCACTCCGCCGCTCCCATCTCTTCCCCTCGCGCCACCCACACCTCCACTCGCCGGCAACTGGTACCAAATCAATCCGGGATCAGCAGACAACAAAAGGATTAAAAGTGAATGGGTTGGGGTTTAAAAAACATCCGTCTGAAAACACGAGGACTGATACGTAATAAGCTAATACTGTTATTGGGCCGGGCTGGCCCATTACACTTAGCTCTAGTGCTCCACAGTCTGGCCCCCGTTTGGTTTATTCTGAAAAACTAATTTTTTAAAAAAATAAATTAATTTATACAATTTTCAATAAATTAATTAATTTTATTTATAATCGTTAAATATTCGAATGCTCAAATCAAATTCAAGTCAATTTTATTGAGCCGAATTACAAATCATATTTATAACTTATAATTTTATCAAGCTGAATTTGAGCTATGACTGGATCAGATTTTGGCTTGACTTTCTTTTTAAAAAAAGTTAATATAATTTATTTATATAACATAATTATTCATTACTTTTTGTGGGAGAGCGTCTATTACTTTTAAATGTTTGACATATGCAAAGTCCGATGAAAGCCACTTGATGTTGTTTTAACATAATTTTCAATTCACAATGAGATTCAAGTTGACTCGATTAATGTTTGAGCCAACTTGAAATCGAATGCTAGTCAAGTCAAGTTAGCTCAAACACAAAGTTAATTTGATCTCAAATTAATGTATAAATTGATGAGCTGAACTTGAGTCATGCCTAAATTGACTTGAACTCCGATAGTTCTCACACCTAAATTAGACACCATGCAAGCAAAGAGAACGGTGGACGAGAATCCACCAGATTGTTAATTTTTTATCTTATGAGATATTTTTTAATCCATCCAATGTATGCACATCAAGACTCAACCACCTCATTAGAGGTCGCCCACTTTTAAACTTTCTACTTAACTATGATAAAAGATCATAAAATTTATGGGAGCAGAACTTGTTTGAAATACTTAATCTGAATAGAACCACTGGCTCTGTTACCAGCCTGCCAGTACTTATTCAAGAAAAAATACTCGAGAGCCTAAGTTTGATATGTTACAAAAGTAAATGAACACTTATTAATCATAAACTTGAGCTCATATGTTACTATCAGTACCACTTGAATAGCTGCATATTATCTTAACTGCATTGAACGAGTGTATAACTTTATCTTTAACTATTATGTGAAATAATCCCACATTGTGAATTCCTAACACTTCAACGTGATTCTAATTAAATAGTTCGAAGTAAACATACAAATATTCTACAACTTTAGAGTATAGAAAAATAGTAAAAAGTTTAACATTTATTCAGACATAAATTATATATAAAGATACTATATATCATTTACCTTTATTATTTTTTTAATGATTTTATATTAACATCACTATTTTTAATTATAGTTCTTTATTTTTTAAAAAAAATCAAAAATAATTTATAAAATAAATAAATAATGATGCATACTGTAAATTTAATCCAGGACTTAAACTAATTTTTTTTTAATAACAAAATAATTGTGTGGCAATATTTAATTTAATAGGTACATATAAATCATTCTTATTTCATTAAATATTTCACACAATGGAGGCTCTATAGTAATGTGTATTGCTTAAGTTTACTATTAATTTAATTATTTCGTTACATATCAAAATACACAACATAATATAATATATATATATATCAACAGAATGCTAGTTGTTCAAATAAAAAATAACATAAAATATATATATATATATATATATATAATTTTTTTTATTCTCATTTTTAGACCAGTGATTTTCATTGAACTTTTTCGAGTTTGAATTAATAGAACAGATCAAGCTGTTATTTGGTCTTACTACACGTATTTATACAGTATAAATAATATATCTATGAACTACATTATTCGATTGATGCGCCACTAAATATAAAACTCCAAATATTAAAACAAGATAATTGATTGCTTGAAGATTTAGATGAAAATTTTCTATTATTTACAATTGGATTGGCTAGCCTTTTATAATATTGTTTCAAAAATATCAATTCTCACTATTTTATTACTAAAGTTTTCACATTTCATTTTCATTTCTTGTTTTTAAATAATATAATTTATCCACATCATGAAGTAAATGAAGTTAAAAAGGGTAAATTGTGAATTAATTTAATACATCTAAGGTAAAGCACTATCCTTGCAAGAAAAAATTATGGCTGCTGGATCGGGGTTGCAGTATATGAACCGATTCGTGAATTCGATCTGAATTCGACTTGAATCTGACCTGAAAATTTCAAAAATGAGTCATAAATTTTGACCGATTTATTAATGAGTCATGTTCGGGTTGGGCATAATAGGGTCGGGTAGGATTTGAGTTGGGCTTTTATCAAAAAATATTGTTTAAACTGGTCGTGTCGACCGGCCAACCCGATCTATTTATTATTCGGGTCATGAATTTTGACTCATTTAATAAATGAATAAAAAAATAATTTAGATTAAATCAAGCTACTATTATCACCAAAAATTGTTATTTGATTTTCTTTGTAATCACGTGGGTGGATATATAATGTTCAAATTTTGTCTTCGTTTAGATTGAGATAATGTTTTTGGCCCAGTATAAATTTTAATAGTAAAAATTAACTTTATCTCATATTTTACACACTTTTTAATACTAAAATAAAATTTTTATTTTAAATTTAAAAAGTAAAATATTTTTTTAGCCTGCAAACGTATTAAAGAGGTTGATAAATAGGATTGTTATCAATCCGATTTCGAGCTGAGTCAATACGGCTCGAAATCAGATCAATTACATTTCGATCGACTTGAAATCAGCTCGAAGTTGATTGGATTGGACTTCGAGCCGATTTTGAATCATTTTCGAATGATTTATAACGTATATATTATATTTAATATTATATATATATATATATATACAACATATATTTTAATTCGAGTTAATTTTGATTTGGATTGAGTCGAACCTATTTCAACCCAAAATCAGCTAAAAATTATTACCGAGCCGAATTTTTGGCTCGTTAGTTAGCTCATTTAGATCAACTTAATTTCAATTCAATCTAAAATCAATTCAATTTTTGATCGATTTTTGATCTATACTAACGCACTTATTTATAAGCAAAAGAAATAATTTATTCTTTCCAGTTATTAGATCAATATAATCCTAAAGTGGTGCTCCCCAAATCTAAAGGGGTATTTAATTTAATGTTAACTTAGTATTCCGTTATATTATTTAGACAGAATAAATATTAATTTAATATTATTTATAAATAATTTTTTATAAAATTATAAAATTATTAATTAAAATATAACATATAAATATCATGATATTTTGTTTATATGATATAATACCATATAGCAATGAACTAAGGCCCTGTTTAGCGGGAGAACCAAAATAGTACTAATTTAAAAAATATTAATAATAATAATAAACAAATTTTTTAAATTAGTATACATAAATTTTAATATAAAAAATATTATTTTATTTTACATATTCAATAATTTTTATTTAAATATCAACTTTATTTCATATCCTAAATCAAAATATTTAATTCCAATATTTTAGTTTAGAATGTAAAATAAAGATATTTTTATTAAAAATTATTGAGTAATGTAAACTAAAATAATATTTTTATATATTAAAATTTGTGTAAAATATTTAAAAAAATTTATTTATTATTATTATTGTTTTTTAAACTAGTATTATTTTAGTCCTGGTTTTGGTCCTCGTGTCAAACAGAGCCTAAATGCTCTTTGAGCGTAATTCTATTTTGATAGTTTTTTTCTCAATTAACTTATTATTAAATTTTGCCACCTTTAAAAATAAATTCCTATTATTAAATTCTTTAAGGGCCTATTTGTTTGTAAAATTTAAATTTAATAAAAGCAAAATTAAAATTGAATAGAAATATTTTTTATTAAAAGTTATAAATAATGTGAAATAAAGTTAATTATTATGTTGAAATATGTGAGAGATGTGATATAAATTAGTTATTAATTATTTTAATAACATATATAGGATATGAAATAAAGA